>CM022774.1:6221219-6238719 GCA_012411365.1 Ameiurus melas
GGTTAGAAATCAGATCAGCACCCGCCGGGCTCGGGGTGGGGGTGGGGGGTGGAGGCAGGGGGGCGGGCGATGCTAGGCCAGATGCCCAGACCCAATTCATGGCCTCCTTACCTCGTTTTTCTCTCTCACAGATGTTGTGTAAAGTTTTCAAAAGTTTCGACTTTTGTTCCTCTTCAGCCGACGAGAAGGCCCCTTTTGTGCGTTCCTGACGTCGTCTGTTTTGCATCGCAGCCCCGCTCGGCTTTGATCTCTTCCCGGGAACGTTAGACTCCCACGAGCCTTCCAGTACGGTTCAGGATCTGACGAAGCTGTCTTCTAATCGAGTGGCTGATTTTCCTCAGCGCCTCCCCAGACACTCGCGGTAACGAGCTGGCCGCGAACGAAATCCGTGTCGCGAGCAACGTGCCGAGCACGCATCGCAGGGAGCGCGCTCCGTGTAGGAGAGCGCGCGTGTCGACGGCCGGTGGATGGTTAGCCTCCGGGCCCCTCTGGCTCGTGAGAGGAATCTGGACGTGCTCTGAAGGCAGCCTGTCATCCGTTTGCCAGAGCTGTCTGCAGAGAACATTTACAGCATGTTGTAAGAAAACACTGGGATTTCACGAACACGTGCTCGGCTCTGGGGTGGGTGCTGCCCCCTGTGGGACGTCTTTTGTATCTTTTTAGATCAAGAAAAATCATTTGAGCTACATTAGTGAACAGACCAAGGGGACTGAAAAGGTTCTCTCTCTCTCTCTCTCTCTCTCTCTCTTGTCTCTCTCTCTGTCCTCTCTGTCTCTCTCTGTCTCTCTCTCTCTGCTCTCTCTCTCTCTCTGTCTCTCTGTCTCTCTCTGTCTCTCTCTCTCTCTCTCTCTCTGTCTCTCTCTCTCTCTTTGTCTCTCTCTCTCGTCTCTCTGTCTCTCTGTCTTTCTCTCTCTCTCTCTCTCTCTCTCTCTCTCTCTCTCTCTCTCTCTCTCTCTCTCTCTCTCTCTCTCTCTCTCTCTCTCTCTCTCTCTGTCTCTCTGTCTCTCTCTCTCTCTCTCTCTCTCTCTCTCTCTCTGTAGGGAAAGCTTCAAACGATTTTTCCTAAGAGTTACTAAATCACTTCGTGGTATACCTTGTATACGACGACACCACTCGATTATCGATTCTGATTGGTTAGAAAGGAGTGCAGTAGCGGAGCTGCAAATCGCAGGTTTAAACGAATGCGCTTGTTCGAATACGTAATCGTTTCCATAGTAACCGCTCGTTCACAGGTGCCTTGTGTTCAGTAGCAGACCCTCCATACGTCAGCGTCATCATCGATATTGTGAAGGAGTCTGACACCGAGTGGTTTTTATTGCTTGCTTGTCTTGGGTTTCATCGCACAATAATGATCCTTGCGTCCTGGCGTGTGTGAAGAAACGAATGTCCCTGCGCTGTGATGTATACGTGACCAATGAAGGCCTATTATCATTAGTGGTCACAGCACTGTGAAATTCTTTTCTTCGCATACCAGAGGATGCCAGGAAGTTAGGGTCGGCGCGCAGGGTCTGCCATGATACGGCAGAGAGGGTTCAGGGCCTTGCTCAAGTCCCCAACAGTGGCAGCTTGGCAGTGATCAGTAACCCAGAGCCTTAACCGCCAAGCCACCAGTGCCCCCGGAACGAAGACTTGAAATGAATCCTTGCCCGTTCTGGCACGGCTGAGTCGTATTTCCATGAACGCACGCTCAGTCCGGCTGTACAGGAAGTCCACCGAGAGGAAATGGATGCCGCTGATTTCAATAAAACGTGCGCACGAGCGTATGGATGACTGAACATCCCGCGCTGATCCAGAAAGCCCAGACACGCTGCTATGCTGATATTTTAAACAGATTTGATTTTTTAAAAAAAAGCCAAAGCTATCCACTACCCGACCAAAGGCCGTGTCCTCTTCTGTCTCCGTATCAGCGTGATTAATCCAGCTCCTCCGAGTTCAGGGTTCTCCGTGGCCTGTTGGGTGAGGATGAGCTCAACCCGCTAATGAAAGGCTTTTCCCTAGCTGAGCTTCAGCGGTTCTGTCAGGCTTAACAGTGAATCCAATCAGGCACAGTGCCACTGCTTATGTAAGACACCGCGGTAAACTATATCAGCGTTCTGTTCTCCCAATCTGAAAGTCATCCAGAGGCTGTCTGCGGTCGTTTTCTACACGTTCTCCAGACCTTAACTTGTACGTTCAGATCTTTTGAGGGGTTTATCGATCCATGAACATTCCATAGCCAAACTGTCCATGATGGAACATGCTAAGTTTTGGGTTGTTTTTTTTTGTTCATTTAAACACCAAGTAGGCTTGTTGGATATTTAAAAGCATTCATCAGTCAGAAAACTCACAGTACATTACAAACATACGGTTAATTTAGCTTTTAAACTACCACTGGTTTATTTCTCAAGTTTACCCCATACCATGACGTTCCATAGGTACTAGTGATTTTGGAGTGATCTAACCAGTGTAAGAAATTCAAGGGTTCCTTACGGGTTCTTTGGAGCGTTAAGGCTCCTTTTTTTGCCTTTGTTTATTTATTCATTTTCATATGATTCATTTACATGTGATTCATTTTCATATGATTCATTTACATATGATTCAATTTCATGTAATTCATATTCATGCATGTGATTCATTTACATGTAATTCATTTCCATGTGATTCATATTCATGTGATTCATTTTACATTTTCATGTGATTCATATTTATGCATGTGATTCATTTCCATGTGATTCATATTCATGTGATTCATTTTACATTTTCATGTGATTCATATTTATGCATGTGATTCATTTACATGTGATTCATATTCATGTGATTCATTTATATGTGATTCAGATTCATGTGATTCATTTACATTTTCATGTGATTCATATTCATGCATGTGATTCATTTACATGTAATTCATTTCCATGTGATTCATATTCATGTGATTCATTTTACATTTTCATGTGATTCATATTTATGCATGTGATTCATTTCCATGTGATTCATATTCATGTGATTCATTTACATTTTCATGTGATTCATATTCATGCATGTGAATCATTTACATATGATTCATTTCCATTTCCATGTGATTCATATTTATGCATGTGATTCATTTACATGTAATTCATTTCATGTGATTCATATTCATGTGATTCATTTACCTTTTCTCCCCTCCCTTCCCCAAATATTACATTGAGAATAATAATAATAATAATAATAATAATAATAATAATAATAATAATAATAATAATAATAATTAAAGCGTTAAAGCTCCTTAACGTCCTGACAAAGTCGTAGGTGAAAGCCGTATCGTCAGGGAAACACCCGGCCGATGTTTAACCTCCGCGGAAGGTAAACATACGTACGCGTAGCGCTGTATAAATAAAGCCGAGTTGATCCGAGGTGGACGGTTGCGCTCTCTGGGCAGGTCTGTGGTTTTTTTTTTTTTAAGGGCCCAAACAGCTGAATTAATTCGTCACCCGTGGACGGATCTGCCTACCTCTGGGCCAAAAGTGGTTGTGTGAATATAATACACACCTATCAGCCAGGAAGATTCGTGTATCCTGAGACTTTGATAGCTGCCACTGAGATTTAAGTGCTTCTGTTGTGCTTCACCACAAAAGCCAAATCCAATAAAAGGCCTAAACGTGAAACGAAACCTCAGGATGTTTTCTTAAAGCTGTCATCCTAAAAACTGATGAAAGTGAGCTGCTTTGTGTATTCACTGTCGAAACCTGTTTTGTTTTGTTTTGGGGGGAGGGGTTTAAAAGCTAGATTTCTCTTTATCCCTTCAGCGAGGTTCTTACTGCAAGAATTTCTGCTCTCTTTGCCCTGGATCTCTCGGGAATAAGGTAACGCGAGGTGTAGTGTACCGCGGTGTAGTTGGCACGGTGCCAGATTGGATGGAGTGAAGTTTACACAGTGTTACCAGAGCTTGCTCGCTAGCTCGTCCGCTGACTAGCGCACTGGTTGATCTGGGTGTTGTACGCCCTGGATGGCGATACGTATGGCAGTATGTTGCGTTAACCGAGTACGATTGTGATGCAAACTAACTTATTATTGCTCATTGTTTTCGCTCATATGGACGAAATCGTCTCTAAGGGGTCTAGAGGACTATTCAGTACTATCGTTAATAATAATAATAATAATGATCATTCTTTAATGTCGTTTAATCCTTTAATCCCAGTCCTGTGATGTGTACGAGGGTAGCCTCATTCCCCTACCCTTCCCTAGATTTGACCCTCTTTGCCCTTGTCGACAGAAGCGAGGTCGGGAACTCTGGGCCAATCAGATAGCACAGCAAGCCACGGAGGAGACTGCAAGACGGCCTTCCCTTCAAGACCAGACCTGTCTTTCTGCTTCTATTCTTTAGAAAGATTATCATCATCCTTTTTTTTTTCGTCTACCGAGCCGCCGTGCCAGCTTTCAGACGGCTTCCATTCAAAGTCGGATCATCAAGCCGAGTCGCGGACAGCCCGCGAAGAAGCCCGAGCGGGACCGGGGAACCTTCTGATTACGTCGACTATGATTACGGCTGTAATCATAGACCGACGGCGGGTTCTGCTGAAGAACAGAGAGGGGACTCGAGGACGTGACCCCCTCGTCTGAAAATAAAGAGCTGGTGATGTAGATTTCTGTGAAGTGGAGCAAATCCCCAGGCTAATTCATGTCACCATTATTAAAAAATGGTGAGCTTCTTAATCTCGCATGTCTCTCAGAAATCCTGCAGAACCAGATGAGATGTTGCTTCTCAGGGAGGAGACCTAATTACAGAGCCGTGAGCTGAACTAAACACACATCACCATTTGTTTGTTTGGAACTTTGTGATCATGGCCGTAATTGCATCGTTGTAACTCCGGAATTTTGACTGGCCGTGCTACTGTGGAGACAATGATGACGTAAGAGACGCCTTTATTTGTCACGTGTACGTTACGGCACCGTGAGATTCTTTTCGTCGCACGTCCCAGAGCGCAGGGGCAGCGATTATACGGTACCCCTGGAGCAGAGAGGGTTAAGGGCCTTGCTCAAAATCCCAGCGGTGGCTTTGCGGAGCTGGGGCTCGAACCCACGGACCGTCTGATCGGTAACCCAGAGCCTTAACCGCTGAGCCTCTGCTATAATGATGTGATGTCATGCGAGGTGTTCCGTCACCACTGAAATGACGTTGTTTCGACGCATGTACACTTCTTGAGTAGTGTGGAAGATACCTTCTGTATTTATTATTTATTTACGACTCCTCGTTATGCCTGTGCCACTAGGTGGCGGTGGAGGCGTTATGTTTCCGGGTCGTCTACCTGTTCCTCCGTCTGTGTGTCTGATAGTGTAATATCTCAAGAATGAGTGCTTGTCTGTTTGTGTATATATATATATATATATATATATAACAGGAAAAAGAAGCCATGCGGTTTTGGAACTGATCCAACAAGGTCAAGGTCACAACAAGGTCAAGTGTCTAAAATAGCAGCTCGACTTCCCGAAAGTAACGGCAAAGCCAAGCGGTCTTCTCATCACAGCCGGTGTTCCCCGGGATCCACCGCCACCCTGGCCAGGATACTGAAGATGAGCGAATCAATGAAGAGATAGCAAGCGAGGCTAGTCAGTTAGCCAATCCTAGCTAGGACCGGTACGAGCGTCGTTATGGTTACAGCGCGCACGTTGCTCGAGATGCTTTTTGGTTTCATATCAGTGCAGAGCGAACTGTAGTAATGAATGTTTTTGCCATCCGTGCCCGTGATCCTGTGCCCCGCTGAGGAGGAACAGGGTGTAACGCGGTGCCGAAAGTGGTTTTGGCTAGCAAGCCATCTGACCCCTGCGTGTGACTTTCAGAGTGTGCGCTTGATCAGTGCTGCACTTTTAGAGCTGAGCCACACAACACACTCCTCCATTTTCACTGCCGTGTCATCATTTAAAACCAGGAGCAGATAAACCAGTGAAAACATAGCACTGCGCTTTTTAATGTTGTGCGAGAGCGCGCGAGCGAGCGAGTGTGTGTGTGTGTGTGTGTGTGTGTGTGTGTTGACACACTGTATCCTGAAACGCTGTGTTCTTCCCTCTCTCGGTCTTTGTGTTGCTGAATCAGAGGGAAGTGGGTGGATCGCATGCAGGACAGGTTACGAGGTTGTGCGTAGGGAGCGAGGGATGAGGGAGGGAAAGAGAGAGAGACAGCTGAATAGCTGTTATCGTGTGGGAGAGAACAAGTGGAAGGAGGGCTGCGTCTGTCCGCCTCACTCCTGCACGAGAGCGAGTGAGAGTGTGTGTGTGTAGTCGGTGCAGGCGCTGGGATCTGGCAGTCCTCATCGGCACTGCAGAGAGGACTCGCTCGTGTCGCTCGGCGCGCCGTCGGTTCGTCCGCTGTTTGTTCCTCCGGTCTTCTGATTGTCAGTCATGGTGCCGTCACTCAGCCTGGCGTGCACACACTGTCTGCGTGACGAGGTGAGTCCCGGAGTTGGGTGACGGGATGAAATGGTACGGAATAAAGATGGGGATTTATGTAGGCGCGTAAACTATTCCTAGTGTTGATTTGCTCTCGCACCAGCACTGAGGAAAAACCAAAAGGGTCTGTCACTTTTTAACAGGGTTGATGGATTACAGTAAGGGGCGGGGCTTAGGTCATAGAGAAGGAGTGGGCGGGACAGGTGAACTAAGTTTAGCTGAGCGAAATTTTTTTCAGGACACTTTTTTAGTTTTTGGAAGATATTTATACTGCTGGGTGAATGCAGTCTGGGGAGGGAAAGATAAACAGTTAGAGAAAGATAAACAGTTAGAGAAAGATAAACAGTTAGAGAAAGATAAACAGAGAAAGATAAACAGTTAGAGAAAGATAAACAGCCAGTGAAAGCAAACTAGCGAGTGAAGGGTAACTAGCGAGTGAAGGGTAACTAGCGAGTGAAGGGTAACTAGCGAGTGAAGGGTAACTAGCAAGCGAAAGCAAACTAGCGAGTGGAAGGAAAACTAGCGAGTGCAAGCAAACTAGCAAGCGAAAGGTAACTAGCGAGCGAAAGCAAACTAGTAAGTGAAAGGTAACTAGTGAGTGAAGGGTAACTATCAAGCGAAAGCAAACTAGCGAGTGAAAGGTAACTAGTGAGTGAAAGGAAAACTAGCGAGTGAAGGGTAACTAGGGAGCGAAGGGTAACTAGGGAGCGAAGGGTAACTAGGGAGCGAAGGGTAACTAGGGAGCGAAGGGTAACTAGCGAGCGAAGGGTAACTAGGGAGCGAAGGGTAACTAGGGAGTGAAGGGTAACTAGAGAGCGAAGGGTAACTAGGGAGCGAAGGGTAACTAGGGAGCGAAGGGTAACTAGGGAGCGAAGGGTAACTAGGGAGTGAAGGGTAACTAGCGAGTGAAAGCAAACTAGCGAGTGGAAGGAAAACTAGCGAGTGCAAGCAAACTAGCAAGCGAAAGGTAACTAGCGAGCGAAAGCAAACTAGTAAGTGAAAGGTAACTAGTGAGTGAAGGGTAACTATCAAGCGAAAGCAAACTAGCGAGTGAAAGGTAACTAGTGAGTGAAAGGAAAACTAGCGAGTGAAAGCAAACTAGCGAGTGAAGGGTAACTAGGGAGCGAAGGGTAACTAGGGAGCGAAGGGTAACTAGGGAGCGAAGGGTAACTAGCGAGGGTAACTAGGGGCGAAGGGTAACTAGGGAGCGAAGGGTAACTAGGGAGCGAAGGGTAACTAGAGAGCGAAGGGTAACTAGGGAGCGAAGGGTAACTAGGGAGCGAAGGGTAACTAGGGAGTGAAGGGTAACTAGCGAGTGAAAGCAAACTAGCGAGTGAAAGGTAACTAGAGAGCGAAGGGTAACTAGGGAGCGAAGGGTAACTAGGGAGCGAAGGGTAACTAGCGAGTGAAAGCAAACTAGCGAGTGAAGGGTAACTAGAGAGCGAAGGGTAACTAGGGAGCGAAGGGTAACTAGGGAGCGAAGGGTAACTAGGGAGCGAAGGGTAACTAGGGAGTGAAAGGTAACTAGCAAACCGAAGCGAAGAAACCTTTGAACAATCCAGTTTCTCACTTCTTGTACTGTTTATTTCTTCACGAGTGAGGTAGCAGGCCGCGATTGTCGGCTAGAGAGCCGTCAGTCAAGTGTGTCTATTAGCATATGAGGCCACACCCACCTGTACTAACCTTTCATTTTTTATTCACATTATTGCTGTTTAAAAGAAAATGAATCACTTCATACAAACATCATTAACGTCTACTAATTAGATTGGATCATTAAAGAGACGTCTGATCGAGTGTGTGTGTGTGTGTGTGTGTGTGTGTGTGTGTGTGTGTGTGTGTGTGTGTGTGTGTGTGTGTGAATGCATTTTGGTACACAGTTGGTGTTGCCGCTTTATTGCTGGTGAGTCACTGTTTGATCCAGCAGTTTATTAATGAGGATCTAAAAGCTCTGTGGCTTTAAAAAAACATTCAAACCCTGACAATAAATGAACACACACACACACACACACACATACGCACACACACACACACACACACACATACATACGCACACACACACACACATACGCACGGAGGAAAATATCTACATACATATGCTATCACACAGTACGCTCCCACGCACAGTCAGCTGCCTGCTCACGCAAACTTAACACACACTTACGCTAATGTGAGCGAACACACACACACACACACACACACACACTCTTATCCTGAGTCTCACACACACACACACACACACACACACACTAGTTGCACACATACACACAGATGCTCACACATCCCTCCCTGTCAGCGTTTCTCGCCTACTCTTTGGTCTCGGTGGAGCGATAGAGGCAGAAAGATAGTGGAGTGGGTTCAGGTTGGGGTGTGTGTGTGTGTGTGTGTGTGTGTGTGTGTGTGTGTGTGTGTGTGTGCGCCACCCCCTCTGTCACGCTTCGTCAGTAAAGTGTATCTCCTTCCCTGTGTACATTGAAATAAACGTTTTCATTCTAATATCATCCAAAGGGTAGCTTATCACTTTTCTTAAGTATGCAAATTTATGTATATTTAATTACACGGAGCCTCATTTGCATAAATAAATGTCAATTTTGTGAACTGTGGAGATTTAAAGGGAGACACAGATATCAGATAACAGATATCACAACGAATCAATTCCAGTTGTTTCCCAATGTACTTCCAAGCTTTTTTTTTAAATTATATTTGAAGATTTTAAAAAAAAAAAAGAAAAGAAAAAAAAAGATGTCTCTTTATGCAAATCAGACCCCAGTGAATTGAATATGCATAAATTTGCCAGATTACAATGAACTATGCTAGAGTTTAATCATGGTGAAGACTCTCTCTAGATAAAAAGTCTTTTACAGGACAGTTTATTTAAATATTCTCTTTTTTTAATGCTTGATCATGAAATTATCATACGTACTATAAAATCTTAAAAAATTCTTTTAAAATCGAAGAGAAATTTGAGTAATCCCAATGTTAATATGCTTCCTAATAGTAATAAGGATAAAAAAAAACAATACATTTCACGAATGCGGGTCATTAAGAAAACCAGATTATTATTTTTTTAGGGAATATATATATATATATATATATATATATATATATATATATATATAGATATATATATAAATTATTTATTTATTTATTTATTTTAAATGTGTGACCTTATGTCCTCACTTTATTGTGTATAAAGGAAATAGACGTGTATGTCTTGAAGGAAGACTAGTACAGTATACGCCTCTGTATAGTACTCTAATACAGTATACACTTCTGTATAGTACTCTAGTACAGTATACAGCTCTGTATAGTACTCTAGTACAGTATACAGCTCTGTATAGTACTTTGGTACAGTATACAGCTCTGTATAGTACTCTAGTACAGTATACAGCTGTGTGTAGTACTCTAATACAGTATACACCTCTGTATAGTACTCTAGTACAGTATACACCTTTGTGTAGTACTCTAGTACAGTATACACCTCTGTATAGAACTCTAGTACAGTATACACCTCTGTATAGTACTTTGGTACAGTATACACATCTGTATAGTACTTTGGTACAGTATACAGCTCTGTATAGTACTCTAGTACAATATACATGTCTGTATAGTACTCTAGTACAGTATACACCTCTGTATAGTACTCTAGTACAGTATACACCTCTGTATAGTACTCTAGTACAGTATACAGCTCTGTATAGTACTCTAGTACAATATACATGTCTGTATAGTACTCTAGTACAGTATACACCTCTGTATAGTACTCTAGTACAGTATACACCTCTGTATAGTACTCTAGTACAGTATACAGCTCTGTATAGTACTCTAGTACAATATACATGTCTGTATAGTACTCTAGTACAGTATAAACCTCTGTATAGTACTCTAGTACAGTATACACCTCTGTATAGTACTCTAGTACAGTATACAGCTCTGTATAGTACTCTAGTACAATATACATGTCTGTATAGTACTCTAGTACAGTATAAACCTCTGTATAGTACTCTAGTACAGTATACACCTCTGTATAGTACTCTAGTACAGTATAAACCTCTGTATAATACTCTAGTACAATATACACCTCTGTATTCTTATACATCTATGTATACCTCAGAGTACTACTGTAGTACACTCGAAATGTCGGTGTAGTACCATCGTGCTACGTATTACTGTATTAATCTTTACACCTCCATGCATAACAATTGAACAGTTAAGAGTTCACTGTAACACTATAGTACAAGAAGTTCGTATTTATTACACCGAGAATGTGTCTTAGGGTGTTGTGTAGATGTACTGTGGCCATATTGGACGGGGTCACATGACTCCTGTATCAGTAGTCATCTTTTGGGTTGTACCATGTCCCCAACATGTTGCCGCCTTGACCCGGTCCGGTAAAATGGAAAGAGCGAGAACGACGCGAAAGAGGAATAGAGATGTAGAGATCATTAGCTGAGTGCATCTGCAGCCCTCCGCTCCCATTAATTCATGGCATGACCAGCAGAAACGCTTAATTATTGATCACTAGCAGACTACGCCCAGGGATCACGTTTCTGGACGGAGCAGACAGACGCTCGGCCTCTTATCGTAGCCTGTACACCTGCACTACAGCGAAGTTCACCGAGAAAACTTTCGACTTCTAACTGGCTAGTGTCATTAACCTTTAATAAAGCTCTCAGACGTGGCGGTGTCCATATCTATGAAAGATTATCGGAGAACTTGGTGTGTTAATGCACCAGTTAGCGGGTACTGGTATATAGACTTCAGTGGCGTGCAGCTAGATTGAGTCTGTCAGAATAATGAATTCGTTTAATTATAGATCTCGCATGTTTCACTAACACACTTGTGCACTGATGCTCGACCTGCGGGTTTTGTCTTGTGCTGAACCTGATAGATTTAAACTGAGGTCAGTTTAAATGTGACTGGTCATTAAGATATGTTCTCTCCGATATTACCTGACGACCCCGGAAGCTCCGCCTCCTTCCACCCCAACTTCACCTTAGTCGCATCTGACTCATCTTTAACATTAGACGAGTTTTTAGTAGCAGTTAACCAGCTATTAAGAGGTGCACTGAAATTTCACGAAACAAACAAAAACAAAAAAACGCCCTCCAGTGGTGCCAGAGTGTCGAGTCTAGCACTTTACGAATCATTTTAATGGCGAGGCTGAATAGAAAGCGATTAAAAAAAAAACGCTCCCCCGTGCCAATCAGCGCTCGCACAAAAGCTTTGAGCCGCAGTGCAACGGTGATGAATGTCAGAAGCATTTCTTGGGTTCGGTGATCAGTAAATCAGTACTCTGCTGTGTTAACTGTAATACATTTATTCATTAATACAGTAATATAATAACGTTTATCACTTTTACCGCTCATACCGGGACCGAACGCTACCAAAATAGGGTACCGACTTCACCGAAGATAAGCCAGCCATGGTGTTCCCTTTAATGGATGGGGAAGCGGGGTGCCAATACTTTGTGCAGCACGACAGGTGGACTACAGTTACTATAAGCGACCTGGATGTCATGTGAACCTGATAAAAAGGGCCAATGAGTGCAAATACAGGAACGGTTTACGTAATAATCCGGACGCCGATGAAGATGTTGACCGCACTGCTGGAGGAAATCGTTTCCCAGGACGTCACGGCCGTTCTTCAGAGTTTATTCGGTTATACGGATCCGTTTGCAGTCGCGCTCTCGTCCGCCCCGGCAGCTTCGTTCGGCAGCCGTGCTCTCTTATCGACTCCCGGTGATAGACTATTATTAGTTTGTTCAGAGTGACCTCCTCTGTTCGCCTGGTCGAGATGATTGACAGACGATCCCATCACAGGTGACCTTGAGGGTTCTCTGCCAGATTCGGGCGCCTATATCGTTGAGAAACTCAATCAGTGGTGCTACTGCATCGAGAGTGACCTTATTACTCCAAGCCACGGATGAACGAGTGAGCAGGAGCACGGATAAATGGACGCCATGCAGCTCGTCGTGAAGATATCTGAAAAGTACGTCACGTCGCCCTCTGGAGTCTGCAGGGGTGCGGCGGTACGTCGAAGCTGATGGATTTGTGGTTTTGATCTTCATCAGAGGTTGAGCTTCAAGGCGTCTTGCCGAATGACGGCTTTAATAGACGAGGACTACGTACTAGGACAAGGTTCCGAAGATTCCATTTGGATCATCCTGGAAAGAAGTATACCACCTGAGAACTGGAGCCCGTCCTCATCTGTAGGAGACGTGAACGCATATGGAAATATTGCCTCGGGTTGCCAATCGTGATCAGTGGAGATTTGTGTTTGGGGTTCATTTGGAGGATCTTGAACTAGAACGTTCTAAAGGACAATTTTACAACATGATGCAGACCATTAACGGTATACATTATCTCCACTCCTCCACACTCAACCAGGCTGGAAGACATGGACTTGTTTTTATGACCTGATTGGTCCTGTGCCATGTACAGACGAGAGCCGAGAAGCCCGGAGGTGGAACATATGCCACTGATGCTGTTATCTGTGCAGTGTTCTCTACTTGATACTTCAATACGTGGATCGAGCTTTTTCAGATTTCAGTTCTCGGCATTTATGGCCATTAGGAGTGCGGATCTTATCAAAGGCATTCTGGGTAAAAGATATTTCGCTGAAAAACAAGCTTTGGAAAACGTCCAGGTTCTATCGGACACATCTTGCAGCATCTCGCGTCTCACTACACCGCTATCTCCGGAGACAGGTGTACTTGGTCTGGAAATGTTCGAGAAGCAAGGTAGAGCTCGGTTCTCGCACCGTCACGGCAGCATGACCAGCAGCAAAGCGTCTGAAGATGTCCCAAAACTTTCGGTTACAGCTTCACCTCCACCTCGACTGTTACAAAGAGCCGAAACTGGAGACTCCTTCCAGGAGTGTTCATTTAAAAAAAAGTCTCCAACAAATCCCACACATTTAAAAAAAAAAAAAAAAAAATCTGTTTACGTAGAGAACGTCAGCTGGACGAGCCGTTGCTATAGAAACGATAGCGTACTAGAACAAGCGCCTTAATATAAACCTGTACGTGGAGCGACTGTTCGGTCAGAAAATCGATCAACGCCTTCTGACCAATCAGAATCCAGAATCTTCCGGAGCAGCAGTAGAACCTACAGTACAAAGGTTCCTGGAAATGATTCCTCCAGTCGACACGCGTGCATAGTTCCTGGGTTCCCGTACAGGTTCCTCCCGTGGAGCCACACCTTACGTATGAGAGAGATTATTTTATTAATAGAAATGCCTACATGCTGTTTTTTTCACCACTTTATGGAAAGAACACGAGGAAGATGTTGGCTGACCTCGAGGCTCGAATAAGCGGTAGAACTCGCACGTCCTTCCCTGGTTCCGTTCTGTCCTCCGTCTCTGGTTGCAGGGTCACAGCTCTGGTTTATGTGCGGATTTATCCTCGGCTGTTTTGATGATCTGAGCAGCTTCTACGTGGTAAAATTAGGAGCCTGGAGTTTATTGCAGCGTTCCCACTAGACACATATCAGTGTACTATGGCTTTATGGGTTACTGTGTGTCGGCTTTCATTGATTTTTCAAATCAAGATAATGCACACACACACACACACACACACACACACACACACTTCCATTTTAACAGAAGCGATAGCGTGGAAATGGAGCTGCTCATTTTCTTTCTGCTCTGATGGAAAAAGCTCTAAGGCTCCTTCTTCCTCTCCTTTATTTCATATCTCCATCTCTTTGCAGTCGAACGCCCAATCTAGAGCGTGAGCTTCGTCTTTCTGAGACAAATTCTCGGTGTCGGTTTGGATGGACGTCAGCATGAGAAAGCGTGAAAGGGGATTTTTGACTTCGGGTGAGAGTGCCGAGATTTTATTCGTACTCCTGAGTAGGGATTTTCTCCTCCTTGCGACTTTATAAATCATCTTAACTCACGTCCCCGCTACAAAAAGTGTAGATTTAAAATCTACCACGTTTAAGACTAGCGTAGATTTAAAATCTACCACGTTTAAGACTAGTGTAGATTTAAAATCTACCACGTTTAAGACTAGTGTAGATTTAAAATCTACCACGTTTAAGACTAGTGTAGATTTAAAATCTACCACGTTTAAGACTAGCGTAGATTTAAAATCTACCACGTTTAAGACTAGTGTAGATTTAAAATCTACCACGTTTAAGACTAGTGTAGATTTAAAATCTACCACGTTTAAGACTAGTGTAGATTTCAAATCTACCACGTTTAAGACTAGCGTAGATTTAAAATCTACCACGTTTAAGACTAGTGTAGATTTAAAATCTACCACGTTTAAGACAATGTAGTGATTTTAAAATCTACCACGTTTAAGACTAGCGTAAATTTCAAATCTACCACGTTTAAGACTAGTGTAGATTTAAAATCAACCACGTTTAAACTAGCGTGAGATTTAAAATCTACCCTGTTTAAGACTAGTGTAGATTTAAAATCTACCACGTTTAAGACTGGTGAGATTTAAAATCTACCCTGTTTAAGACTAGTGTAGATTTAAAATCTACCACGTTTAAGACTAGTGTAAATTTCAAATCTACCACGTTTAGACTTGGTGAGATTTAAAATCTACCCCGTTTAAGACTAGCGTGTAGATTTCAAATCTACTACGTTTAAGACAGCGTAGATTTAAAATCTACCACGTTTAAGACATAGTGTAAATTTCAAATCTACCGCGTTAAGACTAGCGTGAGATTTAAAATCTACCACGTTTAAGACTAGCGTAGATTTAAAATCTACCACGTTTAAGACTAGTGTAGATTTCAAATCTACCCGTTTAAGACTAGTGTAGATTTAAAATCTACCCTGTTTAAGACTAGTGTAGATTTCAAATCTACCCTGTTTAAGACTAGCGTAGATTTAAAATCTACCACGTTTAAGACTAGTGTAGATTTAAAATCTACCACGTTTAAGACTAGTGTAGATTTAAAATCTACCACGTTTAAGACTAGTGTAGATTTAAAATCTACCGCGTTTAAGACTAGTGTAGATTTAAAATCTACCGCGTTTAAGACTAGTGTAGATTTCAAATCTACCCCGTTTAAGACTAGTGTAGATTTAAAATCTACCACGTTTAAGACTAGTGTAGATTTCAAATCTACCCTGTTTAAGACTAGCGTAGATTTAAAATCTACCACGTTTAAGACTAGTGTAGATTTCAAATCTACCACGTTTAAGACTAGCGTAGATTTAAAATCTACCGCGTTTAAGACTAGTGTAGATTTAAAATCTACCACGTTTAAGACTAGTGTAGATTTCAAATCTACCGCGTTTAAGACTAGCGTAGATTTAAAATCTACCACGTTTAAGACTAGTGTAGATTTAAAATCTACCACGTTTAAGACTAGTGTAGATTTAAAATCTACCACGTTTAAGACTAGTGTAGATTTAAAATCTACCACGTTTAAGACTAGTGTAGATTTAAAATCTACCGCGTTTAAGACTAGTGTAGATTTAAAATCTACCGCGTTTAAGACTAGCGTAGATTTAAAATCTACCACGTTTAAGACTAGTGTAGATTTAAAATCTACCGCGTTTAAGACTAGTGTAGATTTAAAATCTACCGCGTTTAAGACTAGCGTAGATTTAAAATCTACCACATTTAAGACTAGCGTAGATTTAAAATCTACCACGTTTAAGACTAGTGTAGATTTAAAATCTACCGCGTTTAAGACTAGCGTAGATTTAAAATCTACCGCGTTTAAGACTAGCGTAGATTTAAAATCTACCACGTTTAAGACTAGCGTAGATTTAAAATCTACCACGTTTAAGACTAGTGTAGATTTAAAATCTACCGCGTTTAAGACTAGCGTAGATTTAAAATCTACCACGTTTAAGACTAGCGTAGATTTAAAATCTACCACGTTTAAGACTAGTGTAGATTTAAAATCTACCACGTTTAAGACTAGTGTAGATTTAAAATCTACCACGTTTAAGACTATTATAGATTTAAAATCTACCCGTTTAAGACTAGCGTGATTTAAAATCTACCCGCGTTTAAGACTAGGTAAATTTAAAATCTACCGCGTTTAAGACTAGCGTAGATTTAAAATCTACCACGTTTAAGACTAGTGTAGATTTAAAATCTACCGCGTTTAAGACTAGCGTAGATTTTAAATCTACCGCGTTTAAGACTAGTGTAGATTTAAAATCTACCACGTTTAAGACTAGTGTAGATTTAAAATCTACCACGTTTAAGACTAGTGTAGATTTAAAATCTACCACGTTTAAGACTAGCATCGTGTGTTTATGGAGCTGGCTGTATTGTGCTGAGCCGAGGGGGAAAAACAGCAATGATTCCTGGGAATTGGTTTTATATAAAAGTTCAGGTTTGGAAAGATTTATGGAAGCAGTGTGTGTGTGAGTGTGTGGGGGGGGTCACTCCATTCATGAGTTTCTGTATTTACTGTCCTCCCGCTGCTGCCATCTGCCGCTGGCTGGCCAAACGGTCTCAACACGACCACTTCCTGTCTGACGCCATCACATGACGCAGTGCAACTGCAGTAGCAGTAAGACACTGACCCTTCATCCATGGCTCCAGATCCTGCTGTGTGTGTGTGTGTGTGTGTGTGTGTGTGTGTGTGTGTGTGTGTGTGTGTGTGTGGTGTGTGCGAGACAGAGAGGGTGTATGTAAAGGAAAGGGTAATGTAAAAGGAAGGAAGCACCTGAGAGAGAGGAAAGGCCAGAGAAATGTCTTTGACGTCAACACAGTCTCACACTTTTTTTTTTTTTTTATATGCACACACACACCACGACCTTCATTAAAACTGACTTATACAGCGGCCACGCCTCCTTCTCCTCCTTCATTAAGACTCACAGATACAGAGGCCACGCCTCCTTCTACTCCTTCATTAAGACTCATAGATACAGAGGCCACGCCTACTTCTCCTTCTTCATTAAGACTCATAGATACAGAGGCCATGCCTCCTTCTCCTCCTTCATTAAGACTCACAGATACAGAGGCCACGCCTCCTTCTCCTCCTTCATTAAGACTCACACATACAGAGGCCACGCCTCCTTGTCCTCCTTCATTAAGACTCACAGATACAGAGGCCACGCCTCCTTCTACTCCTTCATTAAGACTCATAGATACAGAGGCCACGCCTTCTCC
>CM022774.1:6243719-6251219 GCA_012411365.1 Ameiurus melas
TGTCCTCGTGGTTTGTTTGTTTCACTCGTTGTTCTCCCTTTCTTGCCTGGTTTCCTCTTCAGACCCTCGACGCTGTTGTTAAGCGCTGACTTTCTTTATTCTTCATCTTGTTTTTCATTGCACACGGGGCTTTTTTTTTGTCTTTCCCTGTAATCCAGGCGGAGACGGCGTTTCCACCACAGGCTGAATTACGAACCCTTGGGGGTTTTTTTTTTTTTTTTTTTTTTACTAACCTCAAACACTCCGACATTGTAAAATTCCATGTCATTTGTTTTAAACTAAGTGCTTCTTGGTTGAGCCATGGAAGTGTAAACACTACCCAACTAGTTGACGTCCGTGTGCAGTCACCTTACGAGGTCTCCAGTGAAAGTCTCGGGGAAACTCGATCTGCGATGATCAAAAATGTTCTCCGTTCTCCTGCTGCATCCATCTCTCCCGGGACAGGATAGGTCAAAGAGAGTCGACCCTGAGCCCTTTAGCTCAACTGGCAGAGTAACTCAACCCCCCTGCTTGGCCTGACACGCTTCCCTTAAACACTACCATCTGTGTTTCTCCCTCTACCCCCTCTCTCTCTCTCTCTCTCTCTCTCTCTGTGTGATTCTTCTCCACTGTACCTCTGCTTTCTGTCTTGTCCCGTGCTCATGGAAAGCAGCCTGTTGTTTTTTGGGTTTTTTTTGGAAAACTTTCACATGGAACTTATTTCCCTGAAGCTGACTTCACACTATGCCAGGATTCTTGACCTGGACATGCACTCTTTCAGTAAGTCTGACCCCTCATACGCCGTCCAAGGCACTTTAACTTCTCCCTTGGACTGATCGCTCTGTAGGCGTGTTTGCCTTCTTCCAGCTTTTTTTTTTTTTTTTTTTCCAGAGAGTTCAGAATTTGTGGTTTTCTCGCTCTCTCTTTTTCGCTCTACCCTTTGTGGGCTCTGGAGTCCAGGGCCTGCAGACTGCCCGCGATTCTCGTTGAAGTCTGAGCCAGCGGTTTTCTCTCTGGGGCCAGCTCGCTCCCGAAAGCAGCTCCTCCTCCTCCCAGAAGGCCAAAGAGAGCAGAGCGAGGACGAGCCAGCTCATTCTCGTCGGTGCTCTCTCCGGCTCTGCGCTGGAAGAGGAGGAGGGGTACGGTGTATCGGAGCGATGGATGTGAGGAAGGTGTGCACACGGAGCGCGTGGCTGAGGAGGAAGAGGCCTCGGCCGTACGAGCGGAGCAGGTTCTCCTCCTCCTCGTCTTCCCTGCTGCGGCGCTGGATGTCTCGGTTGTGCTGCGCGTCCCGGGCCTGTTCCTCCAGCCTCAGCGCTTCGGATCAGTCGCTCCTGCAGCCGAGCTGCTGCACCAGGCCGCGAGGAGCTCAAGGGATGATGGGAGATGCCGGAGACATCGGGACGAAGGAGTACCAGCAGGAAGAGTGGGAGCAAGCCGAAGAGGACCGGGATGAGGACGTGGAAGAGGACGACAACGACAGTGACCACGATGACCATCACGATAACGTCGATACCAATGATTATGGAAATGAAGACGAAGATGAGGAAGAAGTCGACGTGGATGTAGATGAGTGCGAACCCAAAGACGAAGAAGAAAGAGGTGAGGACATCGAAGGAGTTTAATCAAAACGTCAATACGTATCGAAGCCGAGAGATTTTTCGCAGTGGTGCGGAGATGCGATCTCAACGGAGTTCAACGTATTTCTGAAGCTAGCTAGTAGAGCGGATCATTTCAGCCCCGTTCCGCTCCTCTATCTGCCGTTCACAGATGCGAATGTTCCCGATTATCGCCGTACGACTCGACACCGAGTGACACGGCCTCCCGGAGGAGCCACTGTCAGCCAGAGTGATGGGCACGCTCTGCAGATGTGGTCGCTCTCAAATCCTTCTTAATTAAGAAGACTCCGCAGTGGTAATGGTTCTGACGGTGACAGGAAGCTGGAAGGAGCGTATATTCTCTGATTGCTAACAGGCGTTGTGGCCCTGAAAGAGCCTTGGCTTCATTTCTCTTCCTCTACATAAGTGTAACTTTGGTTAAAGTGACATTTTCAGAGCTGCTCCTCTTTAAGTTTTTTTTTAATAAACGAGCCTCATCTGGATGCGTTTAGGTTTGCCGTCGTCAGGCCACGAGTCAGGAAGAGTGTAGCCCTTCGGATGGCGAGCTGACGGGTAATAAACCCAAATGAACAGTTACCCGAACGTGCAGCCGGTTAGTTCGAGAAGATTTAGATGATCCTTTTTGATGGATTATTTAGTTCGTGCCGCCGTTTGAAATCCTGGAAAGTCCCTTCAACGGCGAGTCTGAAGGAAGCTCGAATGCGCCACATGATATGGTTTTAAAAAAGAACCCAATAACAAAGCCGCATTTTCTGTCCGTCTCTCCGTCTCTCTCTAATTCCCGTTCAGAGAGCCAAGACGTGTTTGTCAGAGCTTTGTTGTTGCTTTTTTTCTCCTCTCTTTTTTTTTTTTTTAAACTACCAGTTAGTTGCTCCATCATGCAGGGTTTTTTTTTCTTTTGGTGACTGGCACCCTCTCATCATGCTGTTGTCTTCGCCATGCTAACTCAAACCGGGTCCTAAACTAAAACTATTTTTGGATATGTACTGAGATATGTCTTTCCTTTTTTTTTTTTATCTTTCTTTCCTTTTCTCTTCCCCTTCTCCCCTTCCCCTGTGCCCACTCCATCAACACCAGTCTCGGCGAACCTCTGATCATCCCGAGCTGTTTACATCCAGCTCACGGTGCAGATGAACTGTCCCAACCTCCAACAGCGACAACCGCTGACCTATAAAACAGGAAATTGTATTATAATCCGTTCGTTAGGGGTGCAAAGGGGAAAAAAACCCGGAGAATTGGTTCAAGACACCAGGATGATTGACTAGCCGAGATCTGGTTTCACTTAGACGCTCTGATCCTCAGGGCCCAGTTGTTCAAAAAGTTTCATCTGGAAAAGAATGATCCGGATTTGAAAATCCCATGTTTTGCTTTCCAGGATCAAGTAATCCATCTTACTTTTGTGACGGTTTTTCAATGCAGCATTGGATTGGGTTAGGGTTAGAGTTAAGGCTAGAGTTAAATTAGGGTTAGGGATTAGGGTTGCGTTTAGAGTTAGGGATTAGGTTTACGGGTTAGTGTTGGGGGTAGGGTCGGGGTTAGAGTTAGGGTTAGGGTTAGCACTTCGGGATTAGGTTTATGGATTGAGGTTGGGGTTAGGGTTAGCAGTTAGGGATTAGATTTATGGATTAGAGTTGGGATTAGGGTTGGAGTTAGGGATTAGGGGTAGGGTTAGTGGTTTTGTATTAGGTTTAGGGATTGGGGTAGGGTTAGGGATTAGGGTAGGGATTAGGTTTAGGGATTAGTGTTGGGGGTCGGGTTAGGGTTAGCAGTTAGGGATTAGGTTTAGGGATTAGAGATTACGGTTAGCGGTTAGGGATTAGGTTTATGGATTAGAGTTGGGATTAGGGTTGGAGTTAGGGTTAGCGGTTAGGGATTAGGGTTGGGGTAGGGTTAGCGATTAGGTTTAGGGATTAGTGTTGGTGTTGGGGTAGGGTTAGCAGTTAAGTATTAGGGTTGGGGTAGGGTTAGCGGTTAAGGATTAGGGTTAGGGATTAGGGTTGGGGTTAGGGTTAGCGGTTGGGGATTAGGTTTAGGGATTAGTGTTGGTGTTGGGGTAGGGTTAGCAGTTAAGTATTAGGGTTGGGGTAGGGTTAGCGGTTAAGGATTAGGGTTAGGGATTAGGGTTGGGGTTAGGGTTAGCGGTTGGGGATTAGGTTTAGGGATTAGTGTTGGTGTTGGGGTAGGGTTAGCAGTTAAGTATTAGGGTTGGGGTAGGGTTAGCGGTTAAGGATTAGGGTTAGGGATTAGGGTTGGGGTTAGGGTTGCGGTTTGGGGATTAGGTTTAGGGGTTAGTGTTGGTGTTGGGGTAGGGTTAGCAGTTAAGTATTAGGGTTGGGGTAGGGTTAGCGGTTAGGGATTAGGTTTAGGGATTAGTGTTGGTGTTGGGGTAGGGTTAGCAGTTAAGTATTAGGGTTGGGGTAGGGTTAGCGGTTAAGGATTGGGGTTAGGGATTAGGGTTGGGGTTAGGGTTAGCGGTTGGGGATTAGGTTTGAGGGATTAGTGTTGGTGTTGGGGTAGGGTTAGCAGTTTGTATTAGGGTTGGGGTAGGGTTAGCGGTTAAGGATTAGGGTTAGGGATTAGGGTTGGGGTTAGGGTTAGCGGTTGGGGATTAGGTTTAGGGATTAGTGTTGGTGTTGGGGTAGGGTTAGCGGTTAAGGATTAGGGTTGGGGTAGGGTTAGCGGTTGAGGATTAGGGTTAGGGATTAGGGTTGGGGTTAGGGTTAGCGGTTGGGGATTAGGTTTAGGGATTAGTGTTGGTGTTGGGGTAGGGTTAGCGGTTAAGGATTAGGGTTAGGGATTAGGGTTGGGGTTAGGGTTAGGGTTAGCGGTTGGGGATTAGGTTTAGGGATTAGTGTTGGTGTTGGGGTAGGGTTAGCAGTTAAGTATTAGGGTTGGGGAAGGGTTAGCGGTTAAGGATTAGGGTTAGGGATTAGGGTTGGGGTTAGGGTTAGCGGTTGGGGATTAGGATTAGGGTTAGGGTTATGATCACACTGATCCAGGTACAAACCTTCCAAGATGACCAAACTCGGATTACTAATGCTCTAAGTCAGACTTCATATCATAACGTAGGCTCCTAGCTATGTAAAGAACAACGGGTGGATTAGCCAGCATGGGGTCACTGGTGGATTAGCCAGCATGGGGTCACTGGTGGATTAGCCAGCATGGGGTCACTGTACGTGTTTTTATTTGAAGAGACCGAAAACACCACAATATTTCAAACACATGCTTTAAATCAGAAAAAGTCTAAACGTCCAACAGTTAACGCAATTAGAAGGTTCAGGGTTCTTCACGCATGGAGAGCATTAAGTGACGCGGTTGTTAGAAACCGCTTTTGACCGGTTCGTCTCGATTGTGTCGCTGTGATTAATATACAGTGACAAATGACCGTTAAAATGAAATAGATTATTTTTATTTGATATTGACGTCTGTTTGGGGATTATTTACGTGGGACAAAATATGTTTTTCTTTTTTGCTTTACTGAACTGAAAGGCTTCACTGGGAGCCTAATGTAGACTTGATCTATACTTCATCCAGTTTTAAAGTTTTATTACATTTTCTTCCTGAAATCCTCCCAGAATCCACCCTTCTGCTTTGATCAGGATAATCTTCTTTTTTTTTTCTTTTTCTTTTTTTTTTTGGATAACACCTTTCCCAATCCTACTAAAAAGTTTTGAACAGCACATACTGAGGGTTTGATCCCGATCAAGAGCAAGATCGGCTCACACGGTCTAATCTTGATTTCAGAATCCTTTCGAACAACCCACATTTTCAAGATTAGATCCAGTCCGATAGCCGAAATCCGATCAGATTACTTCTGAACAACTGGGCCCAGGATTTTTAGACTGTATTGCATCATCCGTGCGGATTCTCCAGGACAAGGAGTATTGTGTCCGAGGCTTAACGTGCAAAGGTTAAACGTAACGATCCGATCCCCGTGTCGATCCCGAGCTCGGGCTACTGTCTGTGCGGAACCGAGTACACGTTCCCCGCTTTTCCGTACGGGTTGCCTCCAGGTTTTCCAGTTTCCTCCCAAAACATTCCAGTAGGTAGATTGTCTATGTTAAATTGCCCCTTGGTCTGATTGAGTGTTTATGTGGTGTCCTGACAGACTACGATCCCATCCAGAGTACATTTCCACCTCTTGCCCAGTTTTCCCGGGATAGTCTCCGGATAACCAGACCAGGATAAAGCGCTTCCTGAAGATGAGTGAACCGTGTTCTACTTTATCAGCCCCATCGATCTGTTTAAACCGTAATTACCCCCAAGCAATTAGCAAGAAGTTCCTATTGTAGCTCTTTAACAAAAACGAAGGATGATCTCAATCTGGAAAGAATCACAGATACGTTTTCCTGGAAACGAAATGGAATGCGTAGGTGTCGGGTGAGGGCTGTTAGGCTTAGATAGATCAGACGGTTTGTTTTCGATTTGTATTTGAAATCATCTTTAGGCGTGAAGTAAACTAGAATTAAGGCGTTTTACACGGTCTAGGATTTATCAAGAATTGCTTTTCCTGATAAAATTCCACCCCCGGGAGTGTAAGTACATCCATAAGGCCCGGATTAAAAACGGACTCGCGGTGTGGTGTGACTCGTTCCAGTTTCTGTTTACTGATACGTGCAAGGCAGTGCAGAAGTCTCTGGAAATCGTGTGTCAGTGCTGAGGAATGATGATGATGATGATGGAACTGTTTGATTGAACACTACGCAAACCTCGGGGAGAAACGTTGCTATTAAAACACGCCGCCGCGCGTCTTGTCTTTCTCTTCCTGGGTTTCAAATTCTGCGCAGCCTCAGCACTTTGCTCCGCACGTGTGGCCGACTCCTCGTGCACGCTTCGCTAAAAGGCAACGCTTCGGTCGTGTAGAGATCGCCCTGACGCAGTTCCTGTGGCCTGTCTGACAGCAGCGTGAAGGACGAGTGTGAGGTCTGCACCCCCACGGTGCACTCCTACACGAAACACAAACAGCTCGCGGCTCCGGTTCCCAAGAGACGTGTGCTGTGAGGTTTGGGGGAACGAACAGGAAGTAGTTTACATTGTTGTTGTTGGTGCTGTTGTTATGTGGACAGGTTAAAGAGGCATGCTCTGAGGAGCTCCCAGGGGAGCAGTGGGTACACAAGGGTCATGTGACTTAACAAGCTTTGCTGGTGGATTGGAATAAAGGGCGTGAGTAGAGTGAAGATGCTTCAGTTAAA
This sequence comes from Ameiurus melas, assembly GCA_012411365.1. Lineage (NCBI taxonomy): Eukaryota > Metazoa > Chordata > Actinopteri > Siluriformes > Ictaluridae > Ameiurus > Ameiurus melas. Next base: position 6,250,510 of record CM022774.1, read on the forward strand.
TCACAAAAGATGTATCTGATTGTTTTGATCTGACTCGGTTGAATCAGTGAAGCTGGCCGCAGTTGACGTAGTGAGTTTGGCTCAGTGGAGCAGATTCGGTTGTCACGCTGTAGTAGACTCAGTGGAGTTGACTCAGTGGAGTCGACTCAGTGGAGTAGATTCGGTTGTCACGCTGTAGTAGACTCAGTGGAGTCGACTCAGTGGGAGTAGAGTCGGTTGTCACGCTGTAGTAGACTCAGTGGAGTTGACTCAGTGGAGTCGACTCAGTGGAGTAGATTCTGTTGTCACACTGTAGTAGACTCAGTGGAGTTGACTCAGTGGAGTCGACTCAGTGGAGTAGATTCGGTTGTCACGCTGTAGTAGACTCAGTGGAGTTGACTCAGTGGAGTCGACTCAGTGGAGTAGATTCGGTTGTCACGCTGTAGTAGACTCAGTGGAGTCGACTCAGTGGAGTAGATTCGGTTGTCACGCTGTAGTAGACTCAGTGGAGTTGACTCAGTGGAGTCGACTCAGTGGAGTAGATTCGGTTGTCACGCTGTAGTAGACTCAGTGGAGTTGACTCAGTGGAGTCGACTCAGTGGAGTAGATTCGGTTGTCACGCTGTAGTAGACTCAGTGGAGTTGACTCAGTGGAGCAGATTCGCTTGTCACGCTGTAGTAGACTCAGTGGATTTGACTCAGTGGAGTCGACTCAGTGAATCTGACTCGGTA
>CM022774.1:6258719-6266219 GCA_012411365.1 Ameiurus melas
AAAGGTTCCAGCCGAAAGGCTCTGAAGTCTTCACGTCATGTTGTAACGTCATTGCGTATCACCGGTTCCAATCAAGTGGAAGTTTTGTATTGTGTTAATTGTGTGTGTGTGTGTGTGTGTGTGTGTGTCTCAGCTACGAGTTCTGCTCACCTGGAGGACTTGGCGTATCTGGATGAGCAGCGCCAGGCCCCGTTACGGACGTCCCTGCGAATGCCGCGTCAGAACTCGGGCGCCGGACGATCCGGGAATGACCTAAGAGGTGTGTGTGTGTGTGTGTGTGTGTGTGTGTGTGTGTGTGGTTTCCCATTCACACACTCACCGCTTCCCTTCAATGCCTGTGTTATTTGTCCTTCATCCTGCATATGAACCACTGACTCACTCTCTCTGTGTGTGTGTGTGTGTGTCTCTCTCTCTCTCTCTCTCTGTCTCTCTCTCTGTCTCTCTCTCTCTCTCTGTCTCTCTCTCTCTGTCTCTCTCTCCTCTCTCTGTCTCTCTCTCTCTCTCTCTGTCTCTCTCTCTCTCTCTCTCTGTCTCTCTCTCTCTGTCTCTCTCTCTTGTCTCTGTCTCTCTCTCTCTCTCTGTCTCTCTCTCTCTCTCGCTCTCTCTCTGTCTGTCTCTCTCTGTCTCTCTCTCTTTTTTTGCTTCTCTCTCTCTCTCTCTCTGTCTGTCCTCTCTCTCCCTTTTCTTGCTCTCTCTCTCTCTCTCTCTCTCTCTCTGTCTCTCTCTCTCTCTCTCTCTCTTTTCTCTCTCTCTCTCTGTCTCTCTCTCTCTCTCTCTCTGTCTCTCTCTCTCTTCTCTCTCTCTTCTCTGTCTCTCTCTTCGCTCTCTCTCTCTCTCTCTCTCTCTCTGTCTCTCTCTCTCTCTCTCTCCTCTCTCTCTTCTCTTCTTTTTTCTTCTCTCTCTCCCTCTCTCTCTCTCTCTTCTCCTCTCTCTCTCTCCCTGTCTCTAACTTCTCTCTCTCTCTCTCTCTCTCTCTCTCTCTCTCTCTCTCTCTCTCTCTCTCTCTCTCTCTGTCTCTCTCTCTCTCTCCCTCTCTCTCTCTCTCTCTCTCTCTCTCTCTCTCTCTCTCTGTCTCTCTCTCTCTCTCTCTCTCTCTCTCTCTGTCTCTCTCTCTCTCTCTCTCTCTCCTCTCTCTCTCTCTCTCTGTGTCTCTCTCTCTCTCTCTGTCTCTCTCTCTCTCTCTCTCTCTGTCTCTCTCTCTCTCTCTGTCTCTCTCTCTCTCCCTCTCTCTCTCTCTCTCTCTCTCTCTCTCTCTCTCTCTCTGTCTCTCTCTCTCTCTGTGTCTCTGTCTCTCTCTCTTTCCTGTCCTGCACTAATAGCCTGCACTAGCATCCCAGCCTGGCAGTCTAACTCGTGTAAGTTCTGCTCTGCTCCTGTTCACATCACCTCACTAACTCACACTAATACACACTCCGTCCGTGTCTCTATTCACGTGTGTAATAATCCTGAGCGTTTACAGAAGTGCTCGTTCTGTATCAAACACGTGGCTTCCGTCCGCAAAACGACCGGAAAACATCCGACCGGCGCAGCGATCTTTAATCTGTCCGTCTGCTAGTAACACCTTCCGCTCGCTGCGTTACGGGTATGAGGACTACGAGGAATTTATGGGTCTTAATATTTCGTCGTAAAGCATGTCGCGTAAAGGACGACGGTAATGAACGATGACCTGCATGAACCTGCATCGTGTGGAACCTTCATGATATTTAATGAGGATCGTTCACACTGCACACCGACTCCATGTAAACCTTTCTTTCCTCTGCGTGCGCTTTCCCCCCCCGTCGCCATAGCGACGACGAGGCGACAGCCGCGTGCCGTTTCCGTTCCGAGTATTCTGAGGCCCGTCTTTGTTCTGAAGCAGCCTCGGATCAGACGTGTGGCATTTCACAGCACGGCTCAGACTTGCGTAAGCCACACGCTGCCGTCCTGTCCTTTCAACTAGCCTTCAACTGCCCTCTAGTGGTGAAGCTGTGGCATTACTCATGAGTTTAGACTATTTTAACAGACAAAAAAAGAAAAAATAGTGCTCAGTATGAGATGATACAAACGATTGATCGCGGTACAGCGGTTAGAGTTTTATTATTGATTTTAAAGATAAAATATTAAAGATACTCTTCATCCATTTTTAGTTGCATTTAATGTTGCGAAACCGGTCGGCTGAAGATGACTTGACGCCTTTCGACCAATCACGATCCAGAGTAAAAGAGTAAAGGAAATGGAAATATGTATGATGTAGTATTACACGAACGCGCACCCGTTTTAATCCTCAGTCCGTGTCCGAGCTCGTCGTGTCCGGTCTAATCTCAATGAGCAGTGTCCTAACTTTCCCAACTTTCCCATCATGCAGTGCGGTTCGCACCGTACCGCGCGCCGGACATCGCGCTGAAGCCGCTGCTGTTCGAGGTGCCCAGTGTGACGCCTGATTCTGTGTTCACGGGACGGGAGTGGCTGTTCCAGGAAGTGGACGCTCAGCTGCGTGGAGGAGACGCCAGCAGTCGGGGCGTGGTCATCGTGGGCAACGTGGGTTTCGGCAAAACCGCCATCATCTCCCGCCTGGTGGCTCTGAGCTGCCACGGCAACCGCATGAGACAGATCGCCTCAGAGAGCCCGCACGCCTCTCCCAAACGTGAGTGTGTGTGTGTGTGTGTGTGTATGTGTGTGTGAGTGTGTGTGTGTGAGGGTATTCATTATCATAATTTTAACATAGAACAAGGACACACCCTATACACCATCTGTCTCTCGTATCTGTTGCTCACTGTCTCTTTCCCTGTCGCTCTCTTTTGTCTCTCTTTCTTTCTGTCTGTGTCACTCTCATTGTCTCTGTCTGCCTCCCACTGCCTCTTTCTCTCTATCTGTCTCTCTCTTTGTCCCTCTGTCTCTTTCTTTCTCTCTGTCTGTCCCTCATTGCCTTTGTCTCTCTCTCAATCTGTCTCTTTCTCATTGTCCCTATCCGTCTCCCACTGCCTCTTTCTCTCCATCTGTCGCTTTCTTTCTCTCGGTCTCTCTCTCTTTACTTCTGTCTGTCCCTCATTTCCCTTCTCTCTCTCTCTCTCTCTCTCTCTCTCTCTCTCTCTCTCTCTCTCTCTTCTCTCTCCCTCACTCTCTCTCTCTCTCTCTCTCTCTCTCTCTCTCTCTCTTTCTCTCTCTCTCTCTCTCTCTCTCTCTTCTCTCTCTCTCTCTCTCTCTCTCTCTCTCTCTCTCTCTCTCTCTCTTCTCTCTCTCTCTCTCTCTCTCTCTCTCTCTCTCTCTCTCTCTCTCTCTCTCTCTCTAATTGCCCCTCTGTATCTTTCTTTCTCTCTGTCTTTCTCTCTGTACTTCTGTCTGTCCCTCATTGCCCTTGTCTCTCTCTCATTTTCCCACTTTTTTTCTCTCCGTCTTCCTCACTATCTCTTTATTCCTGTCTTTCTTTCTCACTTTCCCTCTCTTTTTTTTCTTCTCTCTCTCTCTCTGCCTTGCTCATATTCCGCCTGTCTCTCTATCTATATGTCTCTGTCTGTATGTCTGTCTGTCTGTCCATCACATTCTGTGTGTCTCTCTCTCAGACGGAGACACGCTGCTCCTCAGTCAGCCCCAGTCAGCTCACGGGACGCTGGTAGGGGGCAGCAGTTGCCCCGGGACTCCTGAGATGAGGCGACGGCAGGAGGAGGCGCTCAGGAGACTCGCCTCTCAGGTCAGCTCCAGACCATTATTTATTTATTTTTTTTTAAATCCAGATGTTTTTTGTCCTGCTCATGTAAACACATCTGCCGAGCCAGAACGCTCTGACGTTATAATGCAGGTGGTGTACGTGGCCATTCACGCTCGGCGTACGGCAATCATAGCGTAACTCTCAGGCACTGATTTTAAAAAACGAAATAAGATCCAGAGCGCAGAGACGGATCTGCGTGTTGCACGTGGACTACACGTGAATAACCGCGTGAATAACCACGGCGAGGAAACAACGATACATCAAACTGAAACGCGAGTACAACACTGATTAAAGGTGACGAGGAACATCTGCTGACATAAACTAAAACTGAATAAGTGTGTGTGTGTGTGTGTGTGTGTGTGTGCGCAGGTGGTGGCGTATCACTACTGCCAGGCGGATAACGCGTACACGTGTCTGGTGCCGGAGTTCGTACACAACATCGCGGCGTTGCTGTGTCGCGCCCCTCAGCTGCAGGCGTACAGAGAGCTCCTGCTGCGACAGCCGCACCTACAGAGCCTCCTCAGCCTGCGCTCCTGCGTCCAGGAACCGATCACGGCCTTCAGCCGCGGCCTGCTCGAACCGCTGCACGCGCTGCACAGGGGTGTGTATATACACACACACACACACACACACACACATTTCTACTGCACTGTAAATGTACATCAACCTCAGCATTTCACAAACGCGAGCCTTAACGTCGTCGACTCTTCACTGATCAGTGGGAAAAGAATCGCTGCTTGCTAAACTGTGTCCACTGCGACTGCACGAGCGCGTTAAATCCGTTTGATACGACTTGATCAGAGCGGGTCGTTCACTGGAGCGTGACGAAATCGCAACTAGCTCTCGTGGCTAGCAAGCTAGATGTGGCGTGAGGTTAGCGTAGAGCTAGCATGAGGTTAGCAAAGAATGGTATGAGATGATAATACTGTTAGCTCTGATTGATTGTTTTAGCATGGCCTAGCGTATTGTTAGCATAATTAACCCATGAGGGCTAATCACTTCCTACAGTCCTAAGTTGACTCTTGGGATTTCGAACGTTAGCGTAGACTGGTACGAGGCTAAGTAATATTAGCAGTTCATCCGCTCTTGTTAAACTCGCTAGTTTGCGAAGAAGCGCCCGGGTTTGTTTGTTTCGACTCGGCGGCGCGGCGGTGAGTTGCGTAAGGAAATCTAGTGCAGTAAATGTTGTGCATGGTGGCGCTGTTTCAGAGCGTAAGGTGGCGTGCGACGAAGACCTGATCGTCCTGATCGACGGCCTGAACGAAGCCGAGTTCCACAAACCGGATTACGGCGACACGATCGTCTCCTTCCTGTGTAAAACCATCGAGCGGTTCCCTCCGTGGCTTAAACTGGTGGTGACGGTCAGGACTTCGCTACAGGTGTGTGTATGATTCACACACACACACACACACACACACACACACACTCGGAGAGAAAGAGTGATTCTGGCATGTTGGACCTCGCCTGAAGTGAAGCTAGCATAGACTGACGGGATGTTAGCATAACTAATAACCTCATTCTTTTCCATGGTCTTGAGATTCTTGATGGTTTTAGCATGTTAGCATAGTCTGTAGCGTGTATAGTGTAACGTTAGTAAAGTCTAGCATGATGTTAGCATAGATTGTTGTTAGCTTGGTAAATAAAGTGATGCTACCTACCTACAGGTTAGCCTGGCTTGGCATGAAGTTACTACAGACCGGCATGTAGTTAGCATGACTAACCACACAACATTTAAACCCCTCCCCCCTCTCCTTCTACGTTAGGACGTCACTAGGCCGCTGCCGTTCCACCGGATCTCTCTGGACCGTCTGGACGAGAGCGACGCCATCGACTCGGACCTGCAGGGTTACATCCTGCACCGCCTGCACTCCAGCCAGGAGATCCAAAACAACGTGGCGCTGAACGGGAAGCTGGACAACGCCGCCTTCGCCAAACTCAGCGCTCACCTGAAAGGCCTGAGCCGCGGCTCGTACCTGTACCTGAAGCTGACGCTCGACCTGATCGAAAAGGGCTACCTGGTCCTAAAGAGCTCCAGCTACAAGGTCGGCGCGAGACTCCTTCTTTCCAGGGCAACATGGGGATAGCGTGGTCCAATGTGCTGTTAGCGTAGCCAAGTCGGAGCTTAGCGTTGCCTGATTCAAGGGTAGCGTGTTGTGAAGTTAGCATAACTAGAAGTTTTAGCATGTTAGCAAAGCCTAGCATAGCCTGAGATACTGGTGTGAGGTTAGTATGGTTAACGGAGATCTGTATTTGTAGTATTTGTATATTTCATGGCGTTTATCAGTGGTTTATTTATTTATTTATTACTCAGGTGGTGCCGGTGAGCCTGGCCGAGGTGTACCTGCTGCTGCTGAACATGCGTTTCCCCACGCAGTCATCGTTCGAGCGAGTGCTGCCACTGCTCAACGTGGCCGTGGCGTCTCTGCACCCGCTGACGGACGAGCAGGCGTTGGGGGCGGTGAACGCGGGGGTCGTCCGCGGCGCGGCGCTCCACTGGGACGACTTCCAGCAGCGTGCCGAGCTCCTGGCGCCCTTCCTCACGAAGAGGAGGGACGGCACGCGCATGTTCGTCCACGCCTCTTTCAGAGAGTGGCTCATCTGGAGAGAGGACGGAGAGAAGACCAAGTTCCTCTGTGACCCCAGGTCAGAGGTCAAAGGGCGTGAATTCTTTAAGACACCTTGAACAAATGCATGCACGTGATTAATTACATGCACATGTACTATTAATGTGTTTTATTTTGTTTTTATTTACAAAAGAATTCATTCCTTGGGTATTATTTGTTTGTTTGTCTATAAGTATACATTTGCTTATGCATAGAATTGAAAGCTACACTTTTCTGTAATTCTGTAAACGTCAGGAAAGGGTATTCGTAATTCGTACAAATATTCTTTATGTAGTAATTCTGTTTATATAACAGTGATTGTGATGTCATGATCTGTGTGTGTGTGTGTGTGTGTGTGTGTGTAGGAGCGGTCACACACTGCTAGCCTTCTGGTTCTCGCGGCAGGACGGCAAACTGAACCGTCAGCAAACCATCGAGCTCGGCCACCACATTCTCAAAGCACACATCTTCAAGGTACACACACACACACACACACACACACGTACATTTAAGCTTAGCAAAAAAAAAAAATTGGTTTTTTTTTTTCACAAAGCTAACACACACATTAACACTCAGAATGACAGGAATGCTCGTTTTGATGGAATGTTTTTTTTTTCCCCCCTCACAGGGTCTGAGTAAGAGGGTCGGGGTTTCATCGTCTGTGCTGCAGGGACTGTGGGTGTCGTACAGTACAGAGGGTCTGTCTGCTGCTCTCGCATCCCTGCGCAACCTCTACACCCCCAACATCAAGGTAACACCATCTGACCATCATCACCACCACCACCTCACCAACACCATCTCATCACCATCACTAACACCAACACCATCTCATCACCATCACCAGCTCACCAACACCATCTCATCACCATCACTAACACCAACACCATCTCACCATCACCAACACAATCTCATCACCATCACCAACACCATCACATCACCAACACAAACACCAACACCCATCACACCTCACACACATCAATCACCAACACCATCTCATCCCAACACCAACACCAACCTCACCAACCACAACACATCACCATCACCAACACCATCTCATCACCATCACTAACACCAACACCATCTCACCATCACCAACACAATCTCATCACCATCACCAACACCATCTCATCACCAACACTAACACTAACACCAACACCATCTCACCATCACCAACACAATCTCATCACCATCACCAACACCATCTCATCACCA
>CM022774.1:6271219-6301219 GCA_012411365.1 Ameiurus melas
CTTGTATTATCAGAAATAGCTGGATGTTAATGCAGTGGTGTGTCTGTATGGACTTACTTCATGCAACGGCTTTGACTAAAGAGATCTGGTGAAGTAAATACATGCTTTGAAAACATTCTATAAACGTTACACTACACCAGAACCCCGGTGTTTCGTTTCAGCTGAATGCACTCACATAGCGGTGATTCATCATCAGTGTGTACTGAGAGAGGCCACTAATGCTGCTGTTCCTGCTTTTAACCCTGCTGTGAGTTCGCTGCTCTTCTTCTCCTCTCATTTCACGCCTTTTCACACCTCTCACTTGGTTCTGTCCCCACTCTCTTCCTGAATCTTACTTAATCCCTCTCTCTGGGCTGAAATCGGACCTCTAACCCCGCGGTGATTCATTCACCCCACTCCCCTGTCTCCCTATCGCTCGCGTGACCTCCCCCTCACCTCCCTCTCTCTCTCTCTCCATAAGCAGGATGTCAGACCCTCCCCAGCAGGGCCAGAGGTAAACCCCTTCCTCACCTGTGTGTGCGCCCTCATCTGCCATTTCCAACCATTATTTGTATATGTGTGACCCACTCCACATCAGTTCCTTTCTTTGATGGTCTCCTTGTATGTGGTGTCCTCGTAGAAGCTCATGGACCGAAGCACAAAGATACTGTTTGATGTGTGCCGTTATGATGCCTGCCAACATAACAGACCGATCCCAAGCCCCGCCCACACTCGGTTACTGTTGCTATGTAGGTCAGTCTGGAGTCATCGAGTTAAGTGGCTAGCCCAGGAGATCAGCTTTGGAAAGGTTTTGGATTCTGGTTGGTCAGAAGATCTCTTTTAATGGTAACACTGCTCCGATTATTTTCCCGTAACAGCATGCCCCAAAGTGTTTTTATTTCTTATTCATCAAATAGATGACAGAAAAGAAAAAAAAGAGATCTGATGCTATCAGCTTGAACTGGTCCAAAAGCGTATTTGACGAGAACAAAGAAAATCAACTCGGAATTCCTACTCCGAACGCTGGGACGATCTCCTCAACCCCAAGTCAAGCAAGCGACGTCATATCAGCATGGCTTCCGAGTTAAGTCGAACACAACGTTAGTAAGAACAGTCCCCATTACACTGGCTTTAGATTAACGAACAGCAATAGACTAGACAGCTAGCATTTAGCCAATATTGTTACCCGGGCATACATTATGTTGCGACCATATCAAAATACATTCATGGGAAATGTTGGAGAACATGCGAAGAACGTTGCCAGACAGCAAAGGTTAGTAAGCAGAGATTTGATGGGCAAGAAACTACGATGGTTCTTGGGATTGGTCAAGTTCTAGCCCGAAGGCACATATGCATGAGTGCATGTCTGGAAATGCATGAACGACGGTGGTGGATTTTTTTTCTCCTCTTCGCGACATGAACACTTCAGGAAATCATGTCTAGTCTTCCCAAACTCCATGACTCATTTGTTGCATGGTTTGCAGTGCTTTCTGCTCTGCCTGCTTGATCTGTCTTGTCTCCATTTACTTTTAAATCCGAGACCTTCTCAGTACCAGTGTGTCAAACACACACACACACACACACACACACAAAAGAGTGTGATCTCTCAAAATAGTCCATCATGCAAATTGTTTGGGGGATAATTTGCATACCAGCCAGCTACTTCAACTAATGTAAGTGATCTTACAAATCTGGGTCGCTACGGTAAATGCTACTCTTAAATAAATCACTGAGAACATGACGCCCGTCTTCCTGTGACCAGTGCAAGCTAGATTCTCTCCCGTGTTAGCGACACCCGTACAGGTGTACAGTAGTGGTAAGCAATGCCACTAACGGAGTTCTGATACATCGGCAGTATGTTGGTTGATGAGTGCCTCTTCTTTTGGAGTCAGGGCTAATTTTCCCCAGTGTGGATGCTCACTGTTTTAGGATAGCATAGTATGCCATACTTGTTAGCATAGGTAGGGGTGGGGTTGGGAGGACTGGACAACATGGAGGCAGGTCCTGATTTGTATATTAACCTATATTCAGAGATTCAGCCCCTTCCATTCGCTGTACTCCTGACCCTTTGACCCCTGGGAGCACAGCTAAGGGAATGTGTTGTGCATCTTGTATTTCGGTTGTGTGACCAGTCATTGTCTTTCTTTTGTTGCCGGATTACTGACGTTTTGTGTATAATGTTTGTGTATCGCTTTATGGAGTTTCTGTTCTTCAGTGGTTTTCAATCTGGGTTTTGATCTAAATCCTTTCATCTAATCCTCTACAGCCAGGAAGAACATACCGGAGATCGTCGGTAGCACTGGCGATTGTACTAGTACGTAGTTAGTACAGTTAGCCTGCTTTGCTAATCTGCCAAAGAAGCGAGCATGTAACATGTCAATCAAACAACCAGTTCCTTACTGATTAGTGCATTGTATTTAATTGCTTAAGAACTGTTTAACTACAACTATTTGGAGCTACAAGAAACGCTGGACATGCCACGCCCAGCAAGTGACATGTCACTTGCTACGGTAGTGTGAACATGGGGATCGAGTGCGTGGCGCTCCACCACCAAGACTGAGAACCACTGACGATATGGATTTGATCTCTTATTATTATTTACCAGAGACAAAGATATAAAGATATTGCGTCTTTCAGAGGCACTCTTGAATGAACTGCTTGTTCCCATCGAGCGTGTTAGCATGACTCCGCTCACTTCCTGTTTGCTACAGGTCCAGCAACGTGGGCCATGGCCACCTCCAAGCCAGACATCATGATTGTCCTCCTGAGCAAGCTGATTGAGGAAGGAGATGGATTCTACAAGGTCAGTCTCTCTCCAAACGTCAAATAATAACTGATGACACTGTAGTAGATCAGTAGATATCTCCTAGTCGTGCGGTAGGGCAGTTCAAGCCATCATTATGAAATGAAGTGTAATGCTGTACAGACGTTTGTAGGTACGTATGCATAGTTCATGTATTCGTACCTTCCCACTTTTCTTTCTGGCTTTGTGTATACTTTTATTCCTTTCTACCTTCGCTCCTACCTGCCTACTCTCCTAATCCTACCACGAATTCCAACTACATTCTTACCGGCCTTCCTACTTTCCTTCACCTAGATTACTTCTTGCCTACACACCAGCCTACCCCCCTCCTGTCATTCCTTCTTATATATCCTGTACATCCATCCATTACATCTTTCCTTTTTCCATTTTCTCCTTGCTACCTAGCCATCTTTCTTTCAAACTTCCCTCCCTACCCACCCTTTCTGCCTGCCTTCCTTCATTCCTACCCACCTTCCTTGCTTTGTTTTGTTCCTGTATATATACCGTCTCGATTTCCATTTCCCCCTACTTACCGTCTTTCCTTCCCAGTCACATTTCTTTCTTCCTTCCTACTTAACTTTCTATCCACCCACATTGTCCTCCTCCTTACCTTCACTCCATCTAACTACCCATCTTCCTTTCTTCCTTCCTATCTACCCATTTATCAACCTACCACAGTTATGTCTTTCATTCTTACCTACATACCCACCTTACTGTCTGTCTTTTCATCTTTCATCCATTCCTACCCACCCACCTTGCTATGTACCTACCTTACTTCCTTCTTTACATCCTTTCTGCATACCCTTCATCTTTCCCATCTTCCTTCCATCAACCTTTGTTCTTTTCTTTCTGCCAACCTTACTTTATATCTCCCTCGCCACCTACCTATTCAACTTCTTTCCTACCGACACTCCTTCCATCTTTCCCTCACCTATCAACCTACCTCCCTTCTGTCGTTCCTTCTTACCTACATGCCAAAATGAAATCTGTCTTTTCACCTACCTCTTTAGAATGTCCTTCCCCTTGTTCTTCTACTCCATTTTGTCTCTTACCTCTATACCTTGCTTCCTTTTTTCCTTCCTACCTACCTTTCTTTCTCTCTTAACTTCTTTCCTTCCTTCCTTTGCTCTTGTATTTTTTCCGTCTTTCCTGTACCTACCATCTTACCTCTCTACCATGTTACCCGTTTTTCTTTCTTCCTTCTTACAGTAGCTACCTAGCCTGCGAACCTACCTCTCTTTCACTCTTCTTACTTACCTACCTAGGTTTGTCCTTCCATTCTTCTTCCCTTCATACCTGCCCACATGCCTTTCTTCCTCACTTCCACCCCTTCTTCCTACCTTGCCCTTCACCCATGCAACTACCTCATTTCTAACCTCCATCCCTTCTTCCTACCGTGTGTTTTACCTACCTGCCTGCCTACCTTCCTTCTTTCCTTTCTCCCTCCCATCCCTCCAGTCTACAGTCCTTCCTTCCGCTCCTTACATGCTAACCGCCGTGTTTCGTGCTCTAACAGAAGGGAAAGGTGAAGGAAGCAGCCCAGCGGTATCAGTACGCGCTGAAGAAGTTCCCTCGCGAAGGTTTCACAGAGGACCTGAAGAGTTTCCGCGAGCTTAAAGTCTCCCTGCTGCTCAACCTGTCCCGTTGCCGCCGCAAAATGAACGTTAGTAAACGAGCTGTTATTAACTGTCTTGAGACTGTCGTTTTTTTTTTGACGCAGAACGAAGCGAGACTAGTCATATGAGTTCTGTTAATGGATATAAAGGGTGTTGTTCATATCACGGTGCCACCCGTACTGCTATAGAATATCTGTGCTCATTTACGTTCATTTATTTGGAAATTTCATCCAAAAGTGAGGCAGAATCTTACCCAGGCACTGAGATTTTTAAAAAGTCTGGGTGTTAGTGGCGTGATGCTGCTGAATTCATTCAGTCTTTCCAGATGTAATTATGGTGACATCTGACCAACATCATCACTTTTCATCCCAACCACCCTTTTTTTTTTTTTTTTTTTTTTTTCCAGCCCTGTGTAAAAGAAGGGGTGTAGTCTATCTTGAGATTATTTTTTAGATAGATTTAGACACAACAGACTTGGTATTGTCGCAATAGTCTGGGCACACAAAGTCGCTGTGTTAAAAGCACCCCCTGGTGGGGATGAAAATATTGTTCTATAGAGTCTAAGTGTGTGTGTGTCTGTGTGTTCAGTCTCTTATATCGGTGTATGTGTGGATACTTCCCTATTTTGGGGTTAAGTTGATGCAGTTCATAATGAGTGTGTCCATGATGTCAAATTATCATATGTATGTTCTGAATGTGTGTGTTCATATCAAACCATGTATGTATGTATGTATATGTGTGTGTGCGTGTATGCATGTGACTAGCCCTACATGCCTCCATGTGAACGGCTCTGTGTATGACTGTCGGCCCTGTTGTTGCTTGCAGGACTTTGGCATGGCGGAGGAGTTTGCCTCCAGAGCTCTAGAGTTGAAACCCAAATCCTATGAGGCCTTTTACGCACGAGCCCGCGCCAAACGCAGCAGCAGGTAACCGTAGCAACAATCAGGAAGGGCGCTGGGACCTAAACCTCCTACTTGAATCTAATCTAGTAATCTCAGTAACGAGGTGAAATCTCACCCGGGTAGCGTTACTCTTAGGATAAGGAGGCTCGTTTTCCTACATTTCAACGTTTTTTTTTTGTTGTTTTTTTTTTTTTATTCTGCAGACTTTCCATCAGTCATATCACATCTTTATTTTAACAATTTCGGATTATTTTCACGGTTAACAACACACACAGAACGTTACCTGCCACAGCTCCGTTGTTGGACTGTGGTCCAGTGTTCGGTTGAGAACTGTGCAGTGTTTTGTTTTTTTTTTTGTTCTCCCCCTCCACCACATTTTAAAGGTACACTTTGTAACACCTGTAAATGTTTCTAGAGCTGTAATACTGACAGGAAAAATGAAACGCTGTTATACGTAATATTGCCCAGCAGTGGATGCCCTCATTAGTTTTTTCATTTCAGGACTTTAGTTTAATATTCTGATTTCGATTTTCTGGCCCAGAAATAATCTCCACTTGCATGCAGGACAGAACGAATAGGCCTCACCTCTTTTCCATAAAGTGTCCTGTAAAGTGCCCTGAACTTAAACATCAGATGCGTGTTGTTGATGACCCTGTGGCGGTCCTTTAGTCCCGGAACCACTGACGGTCGACCTCATACTGAACAATCCCTTAATCTAAGATATTGTTGAGAGGTGTGGCTGAAGTCGGCGGTGAGAAATCGTCCGTCGCTGAGAAAAGGCTCTCGTTTAACTCCTGGCCGTTCAACATATTTTGCTAGTTCACTGTCCAGTTTGTTCAGTTTAGGGGTTATAATGTATCTACGCTGGCCGTTATGTAATTCAGTCAAGCACTGCAACATATCGTTGACCGCCCGTTCCAAAAGAAAATACTTTCATCAAATCACAGCTCTCGAGATGATTCACAGGGGCCTTTAAAATGCAATTCAGGAGGCCTATATAGTTTCAAACAGAGGGACTGGGGTTGGTTGAGGGGAAGATGAAGGCAAGAGCATGGTTTTATTTGCACTTTGCAGGCAGCAGAGCGCTCTAAACTTTGCACCTAATCATAAATGTTTATTATTATTGGTGTTTTTTATCTCCACATAACACATCTGGCTCTCTTTCTCTCTCTCTCTCTCTCTCTCTCTGTCTCTGTGTGTGTAGGCAGTTCCACGCAGCCCTGGAGGACCTGAGTGAAGCCATACGCCTGTGTCCCAATAACCGCGAGATCCAGCGTCTGCTGCAGCGTGTGGAGGAGGAGTGTCGCCAAGTCGCTGAGCAACAGCAGCTGGATCCGCCTCCTTCCCCTCCTCATGAGCAAGCCCCGCCAATGGCGCCGCATCCTCCTCCGCTGGAGCCCCGCCTGTCTGACATGGAGCCAGTGCAGGACCTGTTTGAAGAGGAGGAAGATTACCTGGAGCAGGACTTGGATGGTCTTCCACTAGCTGTGACTGCCGAGCCACGTTCCAGTCCTTCAGGTCTGCCTGTCATTCAGAACATGCCACCTTCCCCAAGCCATTTGCCCTACCTTTCTGGAAGTGCATCCATGGGCCAGGCCTATGATCTGCGACCCAGTCCTCCTTCTATGTCCTCTCCGACCCGCCAGGGTTACCAGTCCACCTCTCCGTCACTCTCTCCAACTCACCAGACCTCCCACTATCGTCCAAGCCCCCCTCACACCTCCCCGGCCCATCAAGCTTCCTCTTCTTCCTCCTCCTCATCCTACCACTTCAGCCCCCCTCCTTCACCTTTACGTCGTGGAGCCTACACCTCCGAGAATGCAGCCATGTACAGACCACAGTCTGCCTCTGTCAGCACAAACCGCTATCAACAAGAGGCGCTTTCCGGCAGGCCCAAATCGCCGCTGGCTAAAATGGGCAGCCAGCGCTCACTGCAGCAGCAAACCCAATGGCTGCAGCCAGCCAAGGCCCAGATTGTCCGCACAAATCAGACCAGTGGCTCGGTCCACTCCAGCACTTACTCTCACGTGGCCCAGTCCATGAGGGGACACGTTCCTGGGGATGTCGACGAGCTTGGGGAGGTGGCCTATTCAAGCCCACTGCAAATTCAGGGCAGTGTGTACATAGAAGAGGAGCTCCCTCAGAGGCCCTCACATGCATACAGACCCAGCATCGCAGGCCCTCGTTATGGTCACATTCCACCGCAGATCAGCCGTAGCCAGTCGGCTGCTTATTATCCTGTGCAGCCACATGAAATTGAGCACCAGCCTCAGTTATCATCACCCGAGCACCCTCACGGTCTCCGGCGCCCACTAAGTGCCACTGGCCCTACACCACGGCCGCTCATCCACTCTCAGAGCACTGGCCTGCGCTTCTCGCCTTCCAGCAGCAGTCTGGCAGCAGGATCCACCTCTAATTTAGGTCCAGGCTTCCGGCCCTCGGCTTCAGCACAACAAATGGAGATCCCACTGAAGCTGGCGTACGAGGGTGGATACAGCGATGACCTGTCACCAGTTTCTCCACCACAAGGCACCGATATGCGACTTTTAGGGGGGACATACCCAGGCGAGGCTATGCGGGCACGCAGCACGCCCTTCATGGGCATCATAGACAAGACAGCGCGGACTCAACAGTTTCTTCAGCAACCTTCGTCCTCTTCCTCTTCATCTCGCACCTGGGCCGTGTCGTCTTTAGACACTGTGGTCTCCAGCCCTGCCACATCACCTGGCAACATGACCTATGGGCACCTTGCCTACTACAATCGCACCAACAACGCCCACAACGGACACCTAGTGGAGGACGACTACTATCGGCCAGATAACGCAGGCCGGGTGAGTCAGGGACCCACATACCCGGACGTTAAGGTGGCGCGAACGCTGCCGGTCTCACAGGCCTATCAGGACAGTGACTACAGACAGGTGGGACATGGGGAGCGCCAAGGCCCTTCCTCTCCTATCAAACCAAAGAGGCCCTTTGTTGAGTCCAATGTTTGAGGCACACCTTGTAAATATGTACAAGAACTCACGTGGTTTTCCCCCTCACTTTGATGTAGTCCCATCTTAAAACTGAATATGTATGGACCTGAATGAAGATGTTGTAGAAAGCATCTGCTTTGGGATCAGGATCCATGCAGGACTCTTCAGGAGCCACAATTGAAGTGGGCCACCATAACTGCTGTATGCTAGCTAGAGATGCGGCAATATGGGATAATAGTATCAGCCATACAGATAGTCTGACCCCATGTGGCTTTCAGAAAAGGGACATTTCAGTGGTCACCTTAAGCTTTGTTATTTAGGCAGAGTACTTCAGAGCATAATGCGTCCAATATGCAGGACTTGTGCGAACACGTGACGATTTAACCCTAAAATCGCACCTGTATAAATTGCGATTTGTAGGAAGTGGTGGAATAGAGCTTTTCAACAGCCAGCATTTACTCCTGACACACCAAGCTATCCGTTGCCCTTAGTTTTTACTACATTGCACATACAGTTAGCGCTAGCCGACTGATTAAACGCCTCTGCATGCTTCATGCGGAGACAACATTTGGCTGGCTGCTGCAAGAAAATGTGAGGTAACTGCAAAGCAAACAAACAGTGCTCGTTGTGTCGTGCACATGGCAGCTGGCCAAACGCGCTACGCTCGCTACAAACGAGGCGTGGCCAAACTAATTCATCCCAAGATGGATGAATTTGAAGAGCAGCAATCTAGTTCCTGTAGTCAAGGAAATCGCCACGAAATTTTAAATAGCGCCTCCTGCAGTACTGGAAGACTTGAAAAAAACGACAGAGACGCCGCGAGCTTGTAAGCAGGCTTTACACAAACCTCCAAATTATGTACACTGTGGTTTGATTGGCTGCTCAGCCGAGCAAATTGTTAAAGAGAAAGTAACGCCAAATCAAGCTTAACGTTTTTTTTTTTTTTTAAATCTGCTTTACCCACGTTTGCACCAAAGAAACAAAGCAAGGTCATTTAACCAGGTTTACAGCGATGTCAATATGATAGCTAGGCTAGTGCGTTCGGTTAAATCAAATTCATATTCCTGGAAATAAATACTGTAGTGGGGCACGACCGTATATCGGTACTTATTCTGGTACAACATACGTGGAATACCAGGCTTCGTCTTCTTCTGGCTTCATTGAAATTTTGAATTTGAATACAGACTATCGCCCCCTGCTGATACGAAAAGCTATTTTGGCTGTTCAAGTGTGTTGGCGAGTTTTTTGACGTTGGCTTGGTATGTCAGGGTCCTAAGTCCGAAAGTTTTGCGAGGCCTTAGTGATGCCTCCTGGCTACATAATGCATTACAACATTTTTTACACTGTGTCGAGTGCACGATTTGTCCAAAATCCTGCACCTTAGGCGAGCAGACTAAATTTCGTTCCCCTCGTACCTCTAGGGGAACTGTTCGAACGAGCCGTTATGCTCCCAGGCTCTGTCCGTGACCTGAAGATTTCCCGAAGCCTCTTCTGTATATATGGCTGTAAAAGGTGATCCCAAATCAACGTGTAAATATCTAAAGTAACGACAGAAAATAGGGAATATTTATCAATTTAAGTTATGTTTGTACAAAATTATATATATATACATATTATATACATACTTTATTTTGCTCTTGGTGCCGTTGTGCTCCGCTTTCTACTTCCTGATACGTCAGTAATGTGAATTTTTATTATTATTTTTTTTCTTATCTGCTTTAAGGGCCATTTTGTTTCCTCGGAAATGTTTCCTCGACGGTTTAAAATGCCGTGCTGTGGTTTCCGGACTTCAGGAGGTGCTGCAACGTTCAGGAGCGCGATCTCAAACGTACAAACAGAAACGTTATTCGCGCGCGAAATATTTTTTATTTTTATTTGATTTGGGAGAGGTCGCTTCTGTTCGAAAGGAGAGGATTCTTTACAGTCTGACACACTTTTTCAGATCTCTCACGTCATTTCACACGCTTTCATGAAAAGGTTATTCATCCTCTCGCGTTGTATTTATTTCCTCATTTCATTTTTATTCTTTTTTTTTGTTTGTTTTTTTTTCTTTTAAAAGATATTTTTAACCATCTCGAACGGCTTCCATTAAAACACTTGATTACGCTGTGTGTTCGATCATCTTTCTGTTTTCCCCTCTTTCCTTTCAGCACCGTTTCCCTTTGTACGCTCACAGGACGGGAATCTTCGTGCCCTGTGTTTTAGCCCATCGTTTTCGACTGTTGAGAAAAAAAAAAAAAAAGTGTTTGTTTTTTCTTTCTGATGTGCTAAAAACCCTTTTTTTTTAAAGGTTGACGTGTAAATGATTGTACAAATTATGCTTAATTAGAATGCATGCTCTTTGCTGATGCACACATTAACGTGTGTGTGTGTGTGTGAGAGAGAGAGAGTTTTCATATATATATAAACTAGAAAGCAAGGGAAGGACTGTGCTTCAATCATCTCCCCGATTCCCACCCCCCCAGTTGTTTGCCTTTTTTTAAAAAAAAAGAAAGAAAAAATTCAATTTTATTTCAGTTTTATAATGTTTCAGTTGTATTTTGTTTGAAATCTAGGCTTTGCTATTAGCGGGATTCTCTGTACATGGTTTTTAAGTTGGAGTAAAAGCAGAGAGAGAGAGAGAGAGAAAAAAAAACTGTTTCAGAAACGTGAATGCATTTTTAATCCTGTTCAACGATTGTAAACTGTCCAATCGACTGACTGTATGTAAAGGAGAAAATAATGTACTAATTTAAGAATTCAAAGAAACTCCCTCGGGGTGAAACGATTAGTGGCTGCAACGAGTCTTGTTTTGTTCCAGGTACGTTGACGCATTTAATCTTGGTACAGGTTTGTTTGTTTTTTTATTTAAAAAAAAAAAAGCAAGAAAATCAGATTCCGCGATAAAAAATTGAAGCTTTGACGATTTCCGAGCACGTTAACGGAATACTCCAGCAGTTTCATTTCTTTCTTTCTTTCTTCTTAATCCCCGTCCCCTGAATCTGTGACATGTGTCTGCGATTACCTCTGACAGGAATTTCACCATGTTTCCCTGAACTGAAAAAAAACCCCCCAGAAATCCTCCATATTTCCAACTGCGCGCGTTGTAACCATGACAACGAACGCTCTTACCGTTTCTACCAAGGGCCAGCTAACTACCTAGGCCTAGCTTGTGCGCTGGATTTATGGTTCTCGATAATGGCGATGAAATGAAATCAATCAGCTTCGCGAGGCGCAGAACCGTGTGATTAGCTAACAGTCCACCGCTAACATCACCAACACGGTAGGGCTGGCCGATATATCCATGTTCTAATATAGCGATATAGTCATAAACGATTACGCGATTTCCGAAAAAAAAATCTTTTTAATCATAAATTACAAATGAAATGGTACCGAATGGATGCCTCTGATTTGACGTAATTATCTTGTTTTTTTTTTGTTTTTTTTTTTTAACGCAATCTTCTTTGTCTTTGTCGGCGTTAAAGAAAAGTATTTAACACATTTAGTTACATGATATACCATGACGCGCATCGTATACGGTTGCAAAATCCTCAAACATCATGATACGATATGATATTTTTGGCGTATCGCCCAGCCCTACAACACAATACTGACGGTTCAGAACTCGGTATTAAAGCTGCAACATTGATTTTAGCCTGTCGACTGTGTGTGTGTGTGCGTGTGTGCGTGTGCGTGTGTGTACTTTTGGTTTCGACACTAACTTTAACAGCAACAGCACCGACACAAATCAGTGACACACATAATCATCATTCAGTACTAAAGACTAGTAGATATCATTCCATATTCCGTTCAGTACGTCCTGTTATTATGACTTCATATCTCCTCACTACCAGATTATTAGTATGTTAATATCTCTTAATTTTAAACGAACAACTCCTCTATTTTAATATCCTATTTCATCGTATTATTCAAGTCGTATTATTTAAAGATATTGTGCTATTTAATCTAACTTAATATCTCATTATTTCGACATAGGACAGTATATATATATGTATATATATAATATGTTGTGTGTGTGTGTGTGTGTGTGTTTGTTTTATGAATACTAAACACAGTTCATTGAATCAACAATACATAAATTAATCCAAATCAACCTCCGGTTTAATTCTATCTGGGGAACGGCACACTGAATAAGAATCATAAGCTAATATGCACTAAGCTGTTCTTACTGATTCTGATGGATTGCGGGGTGTTAAATATATAAGTAAAGGAGTCAAAATAGGAAGGTTTTAATTCCAAATAATGGCATGCTCTTGAAATAGAGTTGTGACGTGAAAATGATCAAAGGCTATGTTGAAATAATGACGTCTGGGTTTGTTTATTTTTTTCACATTTTGTGGGTCGGGGCTTACGGTGAACAGAACCAATACTTCCTTTGGCATGGCCATAAAGTTTACTCGGGTTGCCATGTGCGCTCGCAGCTGCTAGCTTTCCGCGTGTAAATATTGTGGAGGGATTTCCGCTTGATACGACACGGAGAAATATTAACCAAGGCGCAGAATTCGTGACTACACCCGGTGCAGTTTGAAATCGCGTAGTGCTTCCAGAGAATTCTAGCATTTTAAAGATATCTAAATAGATAAATCAATCAAAAGTAAAGGGATTTTACTTTCCTGCCTGTGAAATGAGCTGGCCCCGCCCCCTTTCCCCCCATAAAAGGCAATATATATATATATATATATATATATATGGTGTGCACGTTTCACTTTGGTGGCGGGTGTGGCTATAAAACATACAAAAACTACACAAACTGCTCCTTTATACAACAATCTAACACACATTTCATCATCCATTCAGCCCGAAGTCTTTTATTCCTCTCTTTCCACAGCAGTTTGGCAAAAAGGGGGGCAATTATCATCAAAGAATGGCACGTGGTACATTTTATCCATTTATAGTTACTTTTAATGTAAGTGGCATGTCCAAGAAACAGGTTTTTACGTTACGTTTTAGCTGCGTTAAATATAAACGTACGTTATAGCAGATATAAACACTCGTTCCCTCACTGGCCTTTCGTGGGGGAAGGAAAAAAAAAAACGCTGCTTGTTTTGTTACAAACATATCGGGAAAAGTTACAAAAGCGCTGACACTGGAGACTCCTTCCCCCAAACGGCTCCTTACAGAAAACATCACCGTAGCAACATCACCACCGCTCGGTTGTAAACCTGTTAGTGTGGACCGTCCGCCTTACACGTGACTGAGCCGAGCTGTTAATATACACCCGATAGTTAGATCGTGTAGAACGAGCGCTCCGATATAAACCTGTGATTTAATCCCAAGACCAATCACAATCCAGAATCCTACAAAGCAGTACGTAGGCTCGTTGTTGAGGAAAAAAACCTCGCAAGACTATTAAAGTATTGCAATATGTATTTACTCAAGGTTTTCACTCTAGAATTCCGACCCCTGTGTGTGTAGCTTTAACAGCAGCACGGTCGTAAACAGCCCTGCACCTCGGGAAAGAAACCTTGAATTTCGTTATGATTTCGACTTTTATCATTATTTTGATTATTAAGATATTAATAAGAGGTTTCAGGTCAGGGGTTCTACCTAAAAACACCTTGGTGAGAAATATGCAATAAGATGCATCGTGTAATACCTTCTGTGAACACACGGAGGCGATGTTAGAAAGTGTTACACAGCCGCCTCTGTTGAGTTTCATGCAGTCTAATAATAATAATAATGATGATGATGATGTTTGAATCCCAGGTTAAAAATGATAAATCTGCTTTTCTAGGTCAGGATTAGCTCCAACACTCCTGCGTCGTTTGTTTCTTGCGACGTCGTTAAACCTCCACATACAAACAATCCCCGTCGTGTGATTCTAAGCAATGTACCGGGAGATCTAGTCAAATACAGTAACGATTCAAACGCTCTGTTCGATTGATATCAATACTAGACCGATATAATTTATTTAGATCCTCAACGAGGCCATGTGTCGAACCATACCAACGTCCAAGGCGATGCGTTTTGGGTATTCTCTACTCTCTCCAGCGTACGTCATTCGGCCCGACCCGTTAAGCGCTGCATTGTGGGACGTCGCTACTAAATAGTGCACAGTGTAGCGAATAGGGACTTGAAAATGACTTGGCTCTATGGCGTCACAGTAGATACGGTACATCGGTGGCCTCGACTAAACAGATAATCATTATGGGGGATTTTGCTTCCTCTACGGAACTTCATTCGGACACGATCCTGGACGCGATTGTAGTGCGTTGTGGGATATCACTTTTGGACATGTGTGACGTCCTTCACTGGTGTAAGATCAGACGGGAAAGCTACAAGTTAAACCGATTCTATCCTTTTATAGTTTTAACTAATGATAAATAGAAACCTCATTTTGTTAGAGATGTATAAATAATTCAAGTTAAACTCCTGATTTAACTTGACATTACTCTCTCTCTAACGTCTAACTCGAGAAGCCGCTAGCATTTTTGTTTGTTTTTATGGTCGTCTGTTTATAATGTCCCGTATTGGCGTTACGCTCCGTCAAATTAGAGCTTTCGGAAAATTACGAGTTTCCAACCGGTTATTACGAGCTCAGTGGTTTTTACTTGAACAGCTGAAACCTCGTTACTGTAAAGACGACATGACGTGGACGTATAATTATAATTATTTCACTATTTCTGCGGTATTAGAACAGACTCACGCGTACTCTGGACATCTAGATCAAGTTCTTGCAGGGAATTATATGAAAAATATATCTTTTTTAAGGCTTTTATAGTAATCAGGGCTTCAAAAACAGTGTGCGGTCCAGTAGCCTCACCTTTTCTTTCTTTTTTCTTTTTTTTCTTAAACCAGACTTAAACCAGACTCTGATATCGACGCATATTCTGATCAAACTGTAATTGTGTCATGGACATATACAAAATACCTGTATGTATGTCTGATGGTTTAACAGGGTTTCTGAAAATAAATAAATAATTCCAAGACTTTTTTTAAACTTTTGGAACATTTCCAAGCGTGCCATGAAGAAGAAACTTCATACGAGGATGAAATTCAGACATCTAAAGACGACAGGTTCAGAAGCTCAGTGTCTTGAGTCTCACTCCCAAAACGCTTTCTGAATATCCGCACTTTTTTCAGGTCTGGGAACGAGCGCTTTTAAAATTCTTCACTCTTTAAATCTAAAACTACTTTACATAGGGATTTTTTTTATTATAATTAAAATGAAACGAAAAAATAAAACAAACAAAAAACCAATATGGTTATTGAGTCAGGGGAGAAAAAACAAACCCACTATATAGTCTGATGATCCTGAGCTCGGACACGTCAAACGCCCTGCTGTGTGATGACTGGCGTGTGCTGCGGCCAATCGGGAGAGAGAGAGAATATAAATGGATCGAACAGACGTGACCGAGTGAACCGGTCACACATTATTGATGGTGTTTTTGATTTCTCCTGCTAAACAGGTAAGGCCTCTTGAACTCTAATCTGACGGGAACCTGGAGAAGGGTGGATATGTTCTCACCGGGGGATTCGGCCAGTCGTACGTGGTTTAAACTTGGACAGGAGCCGGTCGGTCGATTCTTCTGTTCGCTCTTGGTGTGTGGGATTTTGATAGATGTGTGCTTATTTATCCACAAAACTGTTGGCTAGCAGGTGTTCTTGGTGTGTTCTTGGTGTATTTTTGGTGTGTTCTTGGTGTGTTCTTATTTTGCATTTTGCTCTTCGTTAGTGTTTATATTTCAAATCGTTCAATATGTCTGTTCCATCCTTACGTATGTAACTTTAACGTAACAGCCGTCTAGTCTATCAGGTGCTTTCCGGTGTGTTTTTCTGTGCTTCACGGATTTTAAACTTGGGTGATGCAGTTGGGTGAAGCTTCGGCGTATACAGTACTGTGCAAAAGTCTTAGGCGCATGCACAGAAATGCTGCAGAGCAAAGTAGTACATGAAACAAAGGCGACCCTTTTGCCTTAAACATAAATAAATAAATCTCAGGTAGAACGTGTGCAGGGTTATAAGGGAATGCGGTTCTTCTGGAGACTTTGGCCGTCGCACTCGCATCTAACTTTCGCAGCGAAACCCTTCGTTAAGTTTTATGTCTGAAAAGTCTCTTTTACGACTTAATACTCTGCTTTATTTACTGAAGTACAAATGTGTTTTTTTTTCCCCCCGTAATGTTTAATCTTGTGCTGGAAAACGAACGTTTGGGAATCGAAGCAGTTCTTGTACTGACTTGATAATGTAGAAGTCATCGAAGAAAAACATCTACGACGGAGTTTGTTTAAAAAAAATTTTTAAATACTTTTCTAGTTGTACTAAAAAAAAAAAAAAAAAGACTTTTGCACAGTAATGTATATTTTTCCTTCCTCCTAATCTGTCGTCTTATTCGCGGCTCTATTTCAGGTAGCGTGTTCAGCTGGCCGTTAGCTAGCGTTACGCGTTCCTCTCTAGTGTATGCATTTAAAACCGTCAACCGAGTCACTTGTTTCATTAACTACAGAGCTTCCGTTCCCGTAACACTTCTGTAATCCTGAAGGGACGACGTTAACCGCAAACAGAGTCCTGAAGACTTCAGACGTGTCTTAAACCGCATTCCATCCCTAATAAACTGTTTGCTAGTATACCCATGGTGCCGGTGCTGTTTCGCTCATCGTATTTCGTCCATAAAAATGCAGTTTGGGACGCAGGCCTGAATTCTGATCCGAGGGGGTTCGTGTTATTTGCGCGGTAGAAAACGGGTGGAGATACAAAAGCGTACATCCTGCAGGTTTGGAATCAAATGGAGTTTTGAATCGTTCTCCTAACTCGCTATTTTGATACAAAACATGAAGACCGAGGAATCTTTTTACATACTCGAATCCGAAACTCGTTTCGCCGTGGATACGTTCATCCGTAGGATATGGCCGAGACGAGACGATGACCCCGTCTTTCTGTTACTGAACACGCACACACACAGGGGGGAAGTGAAGAGAGTTTAAAGCGGAATAAGGAGGCTGGAGACTAAAGCGGAGGATGAGTGTTGAAGCGTCGGCGCTGTGTTAAGGCGTGCTGGGCCTGGAGTCCTCGCTCAGAGTGCTGAAGTGGACAGACAGAGCCTCTTCCTCGGGGTTCGGCGGTCGTCTGAACTCTTCTCTGGTCACCACGTAGCCCACAAGCACCCCGAAACACACCAACAGCAGGCCGAGCACGTTGGCCAGAACCTCCTCCGGAGCGAACGGTGGCCTGCGTCACAATCAGAGAAGCACTGCAGTATTAGAACTTTATCGCTTTGCCTAGCTTTCATTTCAGATAAGAAAGTTTTTTCCTCTTTTACCCCGAGTGTAACTGGAAATCAAATACGTGTACACTCTTTTTCTTTTAGAGCCTTCGAAGTTCTTCGTACAATTCTCCGACATCTGTTTGAACTCTATTTCCTGCAGTAGTGAAGAATAAAACACTCCATGTCACGTTGTCGTGGGAGAATAATGAGTGACGGTGTGGTGTGGCCTTCATGTTACCATCTAGAAGTATTTTATTAATCTAGTACCCCAGCAATATTCCAATCATTGTTTTTCAGTGAATCGCAGTGAGTCACTTTTTTGGAGTGACTCATCGTCCTGACGACCTCCAGCCAAGAGGCTCTTGACACCATCGTGCATTTTCTGGAGCTTTCACTAGGCTCTGATGACTCACGCTGCTCGAAACAAGCTCTTTGGCTTCGTAAAGCCTGCAGCTATTAGTGGCTGGATACAAATCCTGTCATAAATCTAAATGAGAATAAACAGATTACGCAACAGATGCAGCTGGACGAGTGCGAAATGTGTAAGACGCTGAATTGCTACGAATTCTGACTAGATATGCCCACTGTTGAATAAACGGATCGTCTGAGACCGAGATTTAAAATATCCTATAGCACACTCTTGTAACGCATTCCGTCTCTGCAGTAAGAACGGGAAACGCGCAAACATCAGCCCTGGTACTCACAGGCCACTGAAGATCGCCTTCTCGGAGATGCCCATGAGCGAGGAACCCACCGCCATGGCTAGGAGCACCAGGCCAAAGAATACATGAAGTGGCAGATACCATCTCCGTAGCACTGTTGATGCCCAAGGAAACAGGAAGAAGCCCAATCCCAGCAGCCACTGCACAGGAAATCAGAGTCGGAATTCTAACACGTAGCACAATAATACTGATGAACGTGAACTGGAATGGGTTAGTTTTAGTTTTAGCGTAAACTGTGTTTTCAGAAGAAAGCCGGCGACACGTGTTCAGGTATACCACAAAAGCCAGGTGTCGGGTAGTTCAGGTGTAGGTAAGGATTAAAAGGCCAGGTGTTGGGGTAGTTGAGGTGTAGGTATGTATTAAAAGCCCAGGTGTTGGGGTAGTTGAGGTGTAGGTAAGTATTAAAAGCCCAGTTGTTGGGGTAGTTGAGGTGCAGGTATGTATTAAAAGCCCAGGTGTTGGGGTAGTTGAGGTGTAGGTGAGCCTGAGAGCCAGGTGTGTGAGGGCTCAGGTGCAGATTAGGCAAGGTGTGGCTCACCTGTATGAGGAAGAGGATAAAGGTAAGCATGCCACACCAGCTATGCAGAGAGGTCATGTTAGGGAAGCCGGCTTTATTGTGGACATCAAACACGGCCACCAGACCTGAAGAAAGAGTCACGCGACACCATTACACTGCCTTCGCCTTCACTACCTTTCAGGTTAATTACGGCCATGAAACAGAGCAGGAAGTCTACAGTAACAGACAAACACACAAAGGCCAGTTTATTCCTGTGCGTACAGAGACGTGGACAGAACTTACCCACAATGCTGATAACAAGGGCCATCATGTGTATCAGCGCGTGGAGGATCTTCACCGAGCGCTTACTCTCGTTCCTGAACACACGGTACACCAGC
The DNA here is from genome assembly GCA_012411365.1 of Ameiurus melas. Classification (NCBI taxonomy): domain Eukaryota; kingdom Metazoa; phylum Chordata; class Actinopteri; order Siluriformes; family Ictaluridae; genus Ameiurus; species Ameiurus melas. Next base: position 6,290,316 of record CM022774.1, read on the forward strand.
ACGCCTACCAGGAGTGCGATAAGAGGGGGCAGCAGGGTTAGATTCAAAACCACGCCGGTGAATGTCGGAAAATGAAATATCTCTCCTCTGTTAAAGGAGTAGTCCGGTGTTTTCCGGCCTAATCTTTAACTAACACATCTGTGGTTTCTGTGTGATTGTAGGAAACACAAACTCACCGGTAATAGAAGTCTAAGGGCAGATGTTAAATTCTGTTCATAAACCTTTAAACTATGGGACTATCTTTTGTGAGTTCAAAACTACAACAGTAACGATGTGGGGGTGAGCTGGAGGTGAGGGAAAATCTCATCACAGCTGGTCTTATGCCGTTTTACAGCATAAGCTACAGAGTAAAAAGTAGTTCCGGTTATCCATCCTTCCATCCATCCATCTTCGACCGCTTATTTTTTTTCAGGATCAAGGGGAACCTGGAGGCTATCCCAGGGAGCATCGGGCACAAGGCGGGGTACACCCTGGACCTTGGAAAGGGTTTGTCATATCCGTACGCCACCGGAGCCACACGTGTACGGGTAACACGAACGCACGTTCTCTCCTCTGGAAAACCTCCAAAAGGACCGATTAAAATGATTTTCGAACTTTACAAACATATCCGAATAACGCAACAACTGCCCTTAGATTTCCATTGTAAGTAAGTTTCGAGCAAAGGAAAGAAAAAAAAACAGGTTTTCTGCTCTTTTCCTAGTGTGCTCCTTTTCTTTTCTTTAGTCAGTGGTAATCATACCTCCAGTACAGATCCTGTAGCGTAGACAGAGATTATATTGAAAAAAAGAGGTGTACCCCTTTAACACTACTAACAGAGTGAAATCTACTACAAGGAAGCGCTTAGGATTATGATAATGATCCATCCATCCATCTTCAACCGCTTATTTCTTCTTCAGGGTTGCGGGGAACCTGGAGTCTATCCCAGGAAGCATCGGGCACAAGGCAGGGTACACCCTGGACAGGGTGCCAGTCCATCGCAGGGCACAATCACATACACACTCACACTCACATACACTATGGACAATTTTATGATAAAGATGATCATGGTAATAATAATAATAAGAAGAAGAAACTCCGACAGCAGGTCGTCTCTACCACTCTAGCCAAAATGAGCATTGCCGTGTGGCCCCGTACCGCGATAATCTAATCTTCCCAAGCCGTACTTGAGGGACGAGCACGTTTGACACGTCTCTCGGGTGCACAGCTGCCCTCGGGGCTGTTCTTAACCGTGTCACTCTGGAATGATCGAACCTTTAATGGTGCGATGACCTTTCAGATCCGGCGTCCTAATCGAATTGCCCGAGTGACGGCTGAACGGATTAGCTGAGCAGAAGGCGTCTGGTTCTGTCAGAGGTTCAATTCGCTGCCTCGTGGACAAACGATAAATTCCCTAATTACAGGTTTCGTACACAAAGCCACAAAGTCTGTTTCAGATTACAGACGGATCTATAGGGCCTGGTCCGACGCTCTACAGCTGGACCGATCCATTTTTCTTTATTTCTTTATTTTTTCCCCACTGATTTATTAAACAGTAGCCAATATACACGGTCAAAACTCCATAACGACCACAATCTGTTCATCGCTAACGATAGCTGCCTTAGCTATTTACAAAGCCGCCGAGCTTATTCAGTGATGATCACCAAAGCAGCTCGTATGTAGCCCCACCACCCACCACACACATACACACAAATAAGATTTGCACAGGGAAACAAACCCTGAGAGTGGATGTGTAGCTGTGATTCGATTAGAACCTCCAACCTCCGTCAGAATAAAAGCCTCCTGGTTTAAACCTCCTGCTTTTTAAGCAGTTTTCTGTTCTCGTAGCCAACACATGCAAATCCTTAGCAGCACCTCGGTCTGGTACTGGAGCCAGACTCGTGTTTCAATAAGCCAGCTCAGCCCTTTTCGATACGCCAGCACGGCCGAAAGCCAAAACATTCTTTGGATCTTTCCAAAGAGCCGAGCTTTTCGCCTTGTCCGGTGCAAAACTCGGACAAGAACTCGTGCAGTTAATGTGTGAAACCCTCAGAGGGCAGATTTCTGAGAGGGCCAGTCTGTAATAAATTGTAGCGTGTTGGGGGGGGAGCAGATATATTTTTAAACGCTGTTTTCAAGTGCTGTGGACAAATGATGACAGGGTGAGAAGAAGGGAAAGGAAGTGAGAAAGAGAAGAGACGAGAAGCACCAATAAGGAACGAAGTTTTGCCACTTTTCTCTTCAGTATCAAGAAGAAGAAAAAGAGAAAGAAAAGCACAAATAAAAATCATCATTAATTGATTTGTATTCGTTCGATAGGTTGAATGTCTCGAATTCTCAAAGCAGTAATCTCCTTCGGTGTACTTTGGCTCTTCCTGCCGGTCGAATGATCTTACTTCCAAATGCACTAGTTTTCGTGAGACAGATTTCCGTGTACATGTGATTCCCCTGCACATGCCAATCAGTAACTAGGGCAGAATCCTAAATCCAACTACACACCCTTGACCCTTAATCCGGGAAAGTACCGCGCCCTCCACTAATATTGGCACCCTTGGGAAATATGAGCAAAGGAGGCTCTGAAAAATTGCCTTTATTATTGTTGGACCTGTTGATCTTTTGTTCAAAAAATTACAAACACAACATGGGTTTATCAAAAAATAAATAAATAAAAAAATAAAAATGATATATATATATATATATATATATATATATATATATATATATATATATATATATATATATATATATATATCTTAAATATAGGTGTGCAACAATTTATTGGCACCCCTATGAATTCATATGAGAAAAATATATATTTGAAGTGTGTGTGTGTGTATATATAAAAAAAATATATATATAGGGGTATAAATATGAGGTAACACACAGGCCAAATTCCCTTAGTCATTCATAACAATGGGTAAGAGCGAGGAATATAGATGTGATGTGCTATAAGGTTGTTGAGCTTCACAAAATGGGGCGTGGCTATAATGAAATAGCACAAGCATTGAAAATGTCCATTTCCACCATCAGGGCAATAATGAAGAAGTTCCAGTCAACTGGAAATGTTATGAATCGACGTGGAATTGGACGTGTGTCTATATCGTCTCAACACACTGTGAAGAGGACGGTTCGAGCGGACAAAACATCTCCAAGGATCACAGATGGAGAATTGCAGAAGTTAGTTGTGTCTCAGGGTCAGAAAGTCTCCAAAACTACAATCTGAAGTCACCTACATCACCAAAAGTTGTTTGGAAGGGTTTCAAGAAAAGATTCTACTCTCGTCCTAAAACAAACTCGAGCATCTTCAGTTTGCCAGACACGACTGGAACTTCACATGGGATCGGGTTCTATGGTCAGATCAAACCAGAATGGAGCTTTTTGGTGATAAACACCAGAGGTAGTTTTGGTACACAGGGAGGTAGCCGTATGGAAAAGTACTTCATGCCCACGGTTAAATATGGACGTGGATCTTTAATGTTTTGGGACTGTTTTTCTGCCAGAGGACCTGGACATTTTGTTTGGATACACGGCATCATGGACTCTATCAAACATCAACAGATATTAAATGAAAACCTGACTGTCTCTTCCAGAAAGCTTCAAATGGTCCGTGGTTGGATCTTCCAGCAGGACAATGATCCAAAACATACATCAACACAGAAATGGTTTACTGACCACAAAATCAAGGTCCTGCCCTGACCATCCCAGTCCCCTGACCTGAACCCCATAGAAAACCTGAAGAGGAGAGTCCACCAGCGTGGACCTCGACATGTGAAGGATCTGGAGAGATTCTGTACGGAGGAACGGTCTCAGATCCCTCGCCACGTATTCTCCAAACTCATCAGGCGTTATAGGAGAAGACTCAGAGCTGATATCTTGGCAAAAGGAGGCAGCACAAAGTATTGACTCAAAGGGTGCCAATAATTGTTGCACACCTATATTTAGCACAGATTTTTTTTGGATAAACCTGTGTTGTGTTTGTAATGGTTTGATATCCATGAGGGCAGAGGATTTTTGTGTGAATGTTTTTTTTAACAAAAGATCAAAAGGTTAAACGAAAGACAAATTTTCACAGCCGCCTTTACTCATATTTACAAAGGGTGCCAATATTATCGGAGAACACTGTACATGGGCTAAGCCTTTTTTTCTTAAAGGAAAAAAAAAAGATGTTTCCACAGAATGGATGTTCTTCTGATGTCCGTCAAAACACTAACATTAACGTCTCTCTGCCGTCTTACCGTCTCCATACAGGAAGACGAGGCCCATGACCATGCAGAGCGGGTGTGCGTTAAACTGGCGTTGCGAGCTGTCCCAGGCGTAGCCCCCGTGGTAGTGGCCCATCCACACGCCCGTGAGCACCACGCAAACCACGCCCAGCACCTGAGAGCTGACCACGTAGCACTGCAGCGTCCGAAATCCACCCCAACCCTCCATTGCTCCTACACTGAGACAGGAGGAAATTGTTTATGTAACATTTGTGGAAGGAGTCTCCAGTGTCAGTGCTTTGTAGCAGTCGGAGGTCAAGCTGTAAAGGGGGAAAAAAAGGGAAAGGGAAAAAAATAAGGCGTGAAATAATTGATTCTTTGATATTCCAAGAGCGATAGAGAGCGAGAGAGAGAATGAGGTCAGATGAGGGCAGTCCTGACGTGACGGGGCATCGTGATTGACTTCACCCAGGAACGTTCAGCGTTGGTGCCAGACTGCAATATAAAGCGAACTGACAGATTAACTGGAGCTCAGACATCACCTTCTCCTCCTCACCCTGCAAACACGAGGAAATAAACGATGACGAGTGCATCGATGGGCCATGTGCAAGATGTTTCACATGAGACACGCCGTCTGTCTGAGCGAATTAAGATAAGCGGAGAATAAAGAACACAGAGCCCGAGATTATTTCAGATGATTGCAAAAGTTTGCGCTCCCTAAAAAACAACAACAACCAAACCAAGGCATTGAAGGAAAGTGTGCTGTATGAGATCACCTAAATACTGGTGTTTCTGCTTTTTATTTCTCAGAAAGACCTTTTCAGGAAGAAATCTCAAAATATGGAGGCTTTGTATGTAATTCTTTTGAAATGGTTTTAATTTTAATATTCTATTATTATTATTATTATTATTATTATTTATTTTCTTTGTTTCAACTCCTTACCCTATTCTACTGTTTTTTTTTTTTTTTTTTTTTAACCTTTTCCCTTATTCTGTTCTTTTGCACTTAGCTTTCGCATTACAATAAAGCCAGGATGACGCGGGGGCACAAACTTTTGCACTCAAATCTATAAAACGGGGCCGGTGATCGTACAGATCGTACAGTGTAAAAAATAATAATAATAATAAAAAATTAATAAAAAAAAAAAATTCTAGTATTTCTATATTATTGGCAATTTGCTTATGTTTAATGATGTTGCCATGGTTACACATTCATGACCACCAAAATTTACACTGAACTGGACGTCTTAGTTAATTGCAGTCCACCTGGGCGTGGCTAGCCGAAGAAATATATATACCGTGACACATGAACGCATCTTCAGACTTGGTAAACAATCGTTGTACGATGTGTTGCATCATAAAATATGAGAGCCAATCAGTTTCCAGTATGCAAATGCAGGCTATGTATAACAATACAACCTTATAATATAAACAAACTCTAAGTAAAAAAGCAAAGATAAAAATCCTTATTACAGGAAGTAGCAACGCAGCTGTAATACCACTAGGGCCTGGTGATACTCACTATACTCAGAAAAGTGAATTAGTTTATATCATCATATTATCATTTTAAAGGCGGCGGCCTTTAATCGAGCCTTCCTACCCGAAACGCTGACTTCAGAGCACCTTGTGCCTTGTTTACAGAGGTTAATCGTTGACGCTTTGTTGGTTTTAGGCTCTCTAAAGCAAATACGAAGCGTGTACGGTGTGTTATTACGCGTTGTTCATCCTGCACCAAGGAACAAAACAATACCGTATTCTGCACTTGTGCTGTTTTTGTACTGTTGCATTTGTTGTTCATTTATTGTTGTTTCGCTTGGGACACTTTAGACACGCCAATCAGCCTACCATGTATGTCTTTGGACTGGGGAAAGAAACCGGAGTACCCGGAGGAAACCCCCGCAGCACGGGGACAACATACGAACTCCACACACACAGGAAGAAGAAGAAAATGAACATGCATGCTGGTTCGTGTGCATAATATTTAGTGTCAAAGCCATCTTTCTGAGCCGAAACATATCCATATCCATTACTCGGTGGGATTTCTTCTCTAAAGAACTCTTTAGGCAGCTGAATGAACCATGAACAGGTGATGTGACACTAATTACATTCATCATTAACACATCTACAACCAGATTTCGTTCCACTCAAGCAATATATTCAACACAACCTGACATAAGCCGAGAGAGGAAATAAAGACAGTTTATTATTATTATTATTATTATTATTATTATTACTTCTCACCTTCCTCAGTTGTTAAGAAGGTGCGCTCGTGCTGCTCCCGGAAGAAGAGAAGAAGAAGAACACGCTGCACAAAGATGGCTGTTTCTTTCTTTTCAAACAACAAATTGTCTCCTCTTAACGCTTCATTGTGTGTCACTGATCTTCAGCCTGTGTCTGGAGGTGAAATCTTTCCTCTGCTTCTGTGGGGTTTGGTTTTTTCCCCCCTACAGTCACGAATGAACTTCTACAGGCTTGACAGATAAAGCAGCAGGGTGTTGGGAGGATTTTAGCCACGCCCATGTCCTGTCCTGATTGGCTAGCTCGAAGAAGGAGGCAGGAGCAGCTGTGTTCAGTTGCCTTGGCGACCAGATGTAATGGATGATCTCAGATAGAGGAGGGAAATAAAATGGACAGAACCGAGTGTAGAGAGATAAAACTCGAGTGTTTTAATGAGGCTTTTTATCATAAATAATACTTTCCTACACGCTGTAGAGAGGAGGGACGATTCCATTTCCCCCCTTGTAATTGGCTGCAAATTTATTCCTGCTTTCAATAATAATAATAATATTAACAACAACAACAATAATAATAAGACACTTTTTATATTTTGTATTCCTCATCAAATCTTTGGATAAAAAGGTGTTGGGGTTTTATTTGTTTATTCATTCAAATAAATATTACTACGTAAATACTTAAGTTAATCTTAAACACTTTAATGAAACATCTTAAACTACTACAATAATAACTATAAAGAAGTAATAGTAGTGAAAGTAGAAGTAGTACTAGTAGTAGAAGTAGTATAAAGTTAAAATAGTAGTTGCATAATTGATAGTAGTAGTAATAGCGGTAGCAGTAAAAAAAGAAGTAGTAGTAATAGTGGTGGTAGTCATAGTGGTGGTAGTAGTAGTAGTAGTAATAGTGGTGGTAGTAATAGTAGTAGTAGTAGTGGTAGTACTAGTAGTGGTAGTAGCAATAGCGCTAGTAGTAGTGGTGGTAGTAATAGTAGTAGTAGTAGTGGTAGTAGCAATAGCGCTAGTAGTAGTGGTGGTAGTAATAGTAGTGGTAGTAGTAATAGTAGTAGTAATAATGGTAGTAGCAATAGCACTAGTAGTAGTGGTACTAGTGGTGGTAGTAGTAGTGGTAGTAGTAATAGTAGTAGCAATAGTGCTAGTAGTAGTGGTGATAGTAGTAGTGGTGGTAGTAATAGTGGTAGCAGTAGTACTAGTGGTGGTAGTAGTAGTGGTGGTAGTAGTAATAGTGGTGGTGGTAGTAGTACTAGTGGTAGTAGTAATAGTGGTGGTAGTAGTAATAGTGGTGGTAGTGGTAGTAGTAGTAGTATTAGTGGTGGTAGTAGTAGTATTAGTGGTGGTAGTAGTAATAGTGGTGGTAGTGGTAATAGTGGTGGTAGTGGTAGTAGTAGTATTAGTGGTGGTAGTAGTATTAGTGGTGGTAGTAGTAATAGTGGTGGTAGTGGTAGTAGTGGTGGTAGTGGTAGTAGTAGTAGTGGTGGTAGTAGTAATAGTGGTGGTAGTGGTAGTAGTAGTATTAGTGGTGGTAGTAGTAATAGTGGTGGTAGTAGTAATAGTGGTGGTAGTGGTAGTAGTAGTGGTGGTAGTAGTAATAGTGGTGGTTGGTGGTTTATTTGGTAGTTTGGTGTTGTCATGGTATTGGTGGGAAGGGTTGTTTAGTTGGTTGGTGTGTGGTTGGTGGTGTTGGTGTGGTATTGTGTGTGTGGTGGTGGTAGTGGTATTGGTGGTTGTGGTGGTGGTGTAGTGGTGGTGGTGGTGGTGTAGTGGTAGGTGGTGGTGTGTAATGTTGTATTGTGGGTGGTGGGGTGGGTTGGTGTGGTGTTGGTGTGTGGTGTGGTTTTGGTGGAGTGGGTGTGTTTTGTGTTGTGTTTGTGTTAGTTGGTGTGTGTAGTGGTGTTTTGGTGTGTGTTGTGTGGTGGTGTAGATGTGGTGGTGGTAGTGGTAGAGTGATAGTTGTGGTATGGTGTAATGTAGTGGTAGTAGTGTGGTGGTAGTGTGTGTGGTGGTAGTATGGTGTATGGTTGTAGTAGTAGTGTTATGTGTTGTGTGGTGAGGGTGGTGTGTATGTGTTATGGTGGTAGTAGGGTGGTGGGGTGAGTGGTGTGTATGGTGGTGGTGTAGTTGTTGGTGGTAGTGTGGTTTTTGTAGTGTGTTGGTGTTATAGGTGGTGGTTTGTGGTTAGTGGTGTGGTGTTGTGGTGGTGTGGTTGTGTGGTGTGGTTGTTTTTGGTGGTGTGGTAGGTTGGTGGTGTTGTGGGGGGTGTTGGTGGTGGTGTGTGGTGGTGGGGTGGTGGTGGTAATGTGTGGTGGTGTTGGTGGTATAGTGGTAGTGTGGTGGTGGTGGTAGTAGGTTAGTGGTGGTGGTGGTGGGTGTGTGTGGTGGGGTAGTGGTGTGTGTGTATGGTGGTTGGTGTGTTGGTGGTGTGGTGTTGGTAGTATGGTAGGTGTGGTGGTGGGGGGTTGGTGGTGGGGGGAGGTATGTGTGTGGTGGTGTGTAGTAGTGTTGTGTATTGTGTGGGTGGTGGGATGGGGGATGGGGTGGTGGATGGGGGTTTTGTTTTGGTGGTATGTGGTGTGTGTGGGTTGTGTGGTGGTAGTGTGGTGGTGGTGGTAGTAGTGGTGGTGGTGGTGGTAAGGGTAGTGGTGTGGTATGGTGGTGGTGGTATAGTGGTGGTGTAGTAGTGGTGGTGGTATAGTGGTGGTGGTAGTAATAGTGGTGGTAGTGGTTAGTGTGGTATTGGTATATGGTGGTGTAGTGGTAGTGGAGTATGGTAGTAGTTGTGGTGGTGGTGTGGTAGTATAGTGGTGTAGTGGTAGTAGTAGTGGTGGTAGTTAGTGTGTGGTGGTAGTAGTAGTGGTGGTAGTAGTAGTGGTGGTAGTAATAGTAAAAAGGTAGCAGTCAACAAAAAGAAGTAGTAGTAGCAGTAGAAGAACTAGAAGTAGTAGTAGAAGAATTAGTAGTATTAATAGGGAGTTTGTACTGCACACTTATCCAGTTACATGGTTCTTTAAGGGTTCATTAGATACAGGGTTCTTAACTCACAAAAACTTGGAACGATCAATGTTTTAGTGTTTTAAGAGTCTACTTATGAGTCAAGCTGAGTCTAATGAATCAGAGAAGAATAACTTGCATTCTAATTATAGTAATATACAGTAATATACTAATAATAATAATAATAATAATAATAATAATAATAATAATGAAAAGACAGATGTTATACATCTGGAACTCAAAATTGCCAAAATGTGAAGGCCAAACCTTTTTTCTCTACCTGCTGATTCATGGATGTGGTGAAAAACACACACGTACGAGTGCCGGAAAATTACTGGGATAAACTCCGTCCATAATTTCACATGGCACAAACACCGTAATGGAACACCTGTCGACCTCTGGAGCTCTGTTTTCTTCTTTTTTTCAAGAACTTCACGTTCAAGTTTAGGTGAACTGCTTAAAAATAATTTGCTGCTTATAAAAATAGTTCTCAAGACACTTTCACTCCTATTTATGAAGATAATTTCCTGTCAAAAATAATCGTATGGTTAAAATTCAACAACAAGAGAGTTTGTACATTTTTAAATTATTTGTTTTCTTTAGAATGTTGTAATTACAAATCAATCGAAATATAAAAAAAACCAGCATGGTGTTTTTCAAACCGAACATTTGAACCGAAACGGCGTACTATTGTTTATTGTTTGCTTATTTAGCAAGCTACAAAAAAATCACAGCTAGCATAATCTTAGGCTACAACAGTACACTAGCGGGATGTAACGTTGGCTACCGTTGGGTAACGGTAGCAAAGAAATGAATGGTTTACTACAGTACCTGTGACAATTATGAACGAACCTGGAACAGGAAAAGCGTAGACGCAAAAGTTATGTTACAAATCAATTGACAGATTTATAAAATTAGCTTTAAATTTGAGATTTCTTTAAAATTTTGAAAATTACTGTACGCTTATTGAATGAAAAAAGCTATATAACATATATATACATACTTCATTTCCCACTTCATATGTATACTTCCTCGTCTTACGTATGGTCTATCCATGCTTTTGTCCACACTTCCATGTTTAGTTTTTGCCACAGTATTTTGCCTCGTGCTATTGTGTCTTTGTATTTTGTTTGTTTGTTTATTAAATGTTAGAAGATCTGCACTTGCTTCCGTATCCATATCCGCATCCATATACAGTATATATATGTGTGTGTGTGTGTGTATAAAATCATGGTTACATTATTATTATTATTAGTAGTAGTAGTAGTAGTAGTAGTAGTAGTAGTAGTAGCAGCAGCAGAAGCAGTAGTAATATAAGGGGTCCAAGCACAAAAGAGGTTGGAATGCTTATTTATTCTCAAGAAGCCTGGTGCAGATTCCTTGGCAAACTAAAAAGCCTCAAGAACGATTAAGCTTTGGTCATGTAGGTTTGCGTTGACTTGCAGAGCATATAAACCATTACATTTGAGGCAGAATCGGAAAGACT
>CM022774.1:6306219-6338719 GCA_012411365.1 Ameiurus melas
GCAAGGAACAGCTGTAAATCACAATCAATAGGAAAAATACCACTACTACTACTACTACTACTACTACTACTAATAATAATAATAATAATAATGCAGTAGTACACGACTACAATGTTGAGGGTGAGAACTCATCAGGAGCACTGTTTACACCAGTATCTGCTCTTCACTCCATCACTAACCCCTAACCTGCTCCCTCCAGGGCCTTTTAACCACTCGTGTTAGATTTCCAGCGTTTAATAAATGATAAACTGAATTAGACTCGTAGGAACAGGTCTAATGTAGCTTCATGGCAAAGTGATCCGTTTCTTTCTCCATCAGCACCGCATTCTGAATCTCTTTATCCAGGACACCACCTTAGCTTTTTGTTGTTGTTGTTGTTGTTGTTGTTGTTGTTTCTATTGTTCGGTACGTTTTGCAAATATACAGTACTGCGTGAAAGTCTTAGGCGCATGCAAAGAAATGCTGTCGAGCCTTCAAAAATAATGACACGAAACGTTTCTCCATTAAAACAAACCACTGTAAAGAGCAGTAAACAGTAGTACATGAAACAAAGGCGATATTCGGTGTGACGACCCTTTTGCTTTAAACATAAATAAATAAATAAATAAAGTGGTCTCAGGTAGAACGTGTGCAGGTTTCTAAGGGAACGGGCTGTGAGTGTTACCGAGCGTCTTGCAGAACCAGACGCGGTTCTTCTGGAGACTTTGACCGTCGCACTCGCGTCTAACTTTCGCTGCGAAACTGACGTGCGAACGTTTCCCCGCACCGTTTCATTTTGTGCTGGAAAACGAACGATCCACCACATAACAGACCTTAACCTACCGCAGCAGCTCAGGGTCTGAAAGCGAAACGTCTAGAGGGGTTACTACGGGTCTCCTCGGAGGAGCACAGGCTCGGAGTGACGTCTGGGTTTATTTCCTCCAGCCCAGGTCTAAAGACGGAACTGGATAACAATAATCTGTAAAGGTACAAGGCTGTAACGACTAACTCACTTGTCTTCTTCTGTTACATTTATAACTTGGAACTTTTCAAATAACAACACGGTGACGCTTCGGCCATCAGTAATGACTTTCACGTACGCCGTTGCGTAAACTCATATCCGAGTCATATGCAGGTCAAATACACGCAAAGGACATTTCAGCGTGACGCGGATCTCCTTTAGTAAGTATTTATTCGATTAAAAACGTTAGCGTCGCCGGGCCTGGCGTGCGTCTGCACAGCTGCGACGTTTACGCGTGCGGACGTTTCGTTTCGCTCAACAACATCGGACCGTAAAGAGAAATATTAACAACATCAGACGACCACGAACTCCTGATGTCATACTGATGTGTGTGTGTGTGTGTGTGTGTGAGATGAACATGGGCATACCGTGATCACTGTGCTTTCAACGTACGTGTGTGTTTGTTTGTGTGGGTGTGTGTTTGTGTGTGTGTGTGTGTGTGTGTGTGTGTGCTGTGTTTCACACATCTTTTTATTTTGTGTGCGCTAATGGTGACTCATAGCTGCTGGGATTGCAGACCGACTCGCTCTCCATGGAGACCAACAGCTCCATCTCAGCTGCTCTCACAGTTTAAAAAAAAAAAAAACAGCCTTTAAATCAAACACACACACACACACACACACACACACACACACACAAGAAGAAGGAAAGAAAAACAACCGCACACTGACGGATTTATCCTTAATGGAGCCCAATTTTGTTTTGTTTTTGTTTAGTTTGTTTGGGGGGGTGTCAATATTTGTGTTTGTGGTCGTGTTTACCTGCACTGTACATTTACACGCATTGACCCAAAGCACTGACACTGGAGACTCCTTCCATTCATGTTAAATAATCATCTCCTTAAAGGAACATTCACGTATCAACGTTCACACGTTTGTTTGTTTTTTAAAGTCCATTTATATGGACTTTAGTGAACAAGCGGTCGCTATAGAAACGCTAACGTATTAGGACGAGCACGTGAATATAAACCTGTGATTTGCGCATATATATATATAGTGAATCACTTATATATATATATATATAAGTGAATCAACACCTTCGGACCAATCAGAATCCAGAATTCGGCAGCGCTCGGGTGTAATAACACGTAAAAATATGTAGAGTGGTATAAAAACCTTTAATATCACCTCGCGAGGTTTCACTTGCAGTACATTATGAAATTCCACGTCACTGCTTTATAAAAGGTTCACACAGTCCTTATGGATGTGTTCTGAAGGCCTGATGTACGCTGAAGTGCTACAGAATATTTATAATTGTGAAGCGTGTGCATACAGAACCAAAACCTGAAGCTGGAGATGAACGCGATCGCACACGCGCCGTCTCTACACACGCGGGTGTTTCCGAGCGCAGGCCGCAGGCGCGCCGTGTCGCGCGGCGGTGTGTCTGTGCTTTGGTGTGGCCTGACTGCGGCCTCGGCTTGCGTCGCGTGCTCGTCTCAGACCGCTTCTCACACCTCCGTCTCTCTCGTTACAGAAAGCAGCGCCGCTGTTCCGCAGCCACACCTGCCTCGCCTCGTGTCCTCGACTGTCGCTGAACGCCATCCGTCATCCATCAGTCACACGAGGAGGAGGAGGAGGAGGAGAACAAACACCCGCTTGTTTGCGTCCCTGAACGAGAAGGTTTGGGTTCACGGTTATTTTTATCCATCGGCGAGCGGCCATTGATTGAACGACGGCGTGACGTAAACGAGCGAGTTATCAGCCATGCAGCTGTCCCTGTCTGATTCACAGTCTGTCAATAACATCTACTGCTTTGAGAATGATGTGTGTGTGTGTGTGTGTGTGTGTGTGAATACATGGTGTGCTCATCATTAAAGGGACACTTCAGTGTTCCAGTCCACTTGCTTCTATGTCAAAAAAACAAAAAACAAAACAAAAAAACCCCCTCAAACGACAGCACTCGAATTCTGGATTCTGATTGGTCAGGAGTTGATTCATTCTCTAGAATGGATATCAATGCGCTCGTTCTAATACGCTAGCGTTTCTATAGTAACAGCTCGTTCGGTTTGTAACGGTCAGAGGTAAAGCTGTAAGTCCTCTTCAGGACAGAAGAGGACTTACAGGCTCCTGTGCGGCGTCTCGGTAACACGACAAGCTGTGATGTTTTTTTTGGGGGGCCGTGGTGGTTTCTCCCCCAAATGATTAACTTCAAGAGAAAAAGAGAGTTTGGTGAGGAAGCGGTTGTTTTTAGCTGCTGCAACGTAAGTGAGAACGGGAACTAACGACGCTCACCGGATTTTCCACAGCATTAAATGCAGCTGTAAATGAGTGAAGAGGAAGATGTGTTGTTCTTTATGAATAAAAATGTGTGAAAGTCGGACGGCTGTGGTATGAGAGAGGAATAAAAACACTTCAGGATAATGGAGTGTAAGTCATACTGATGTAAGTGTGTGTGTGTGTGTGTGTGTGTGTGTGTGTGTGTGTGTGTGTGTGTGTGTGTGTGTGTGTGTGTGTGTGTGTGTGTTATGAGGAACTGGCCCGTGGACATGGCTGATATGCAGTCATGGCAACCTGTGTGGAACAGAAAGCAAACAACCATTTAAAAGAAGTGTGTGTGTGTGTGTGTGTGTGTGTGTGTGTTTCCCTGAGATGCTCCCAGGTCCATGAGAGAGGACGGGTCTCAAAGTCCCCAGCTGGAAACTACAATGAACATCACAACATAAACTGAGTGCAAAAAGTCAGATAGTGTGTCTGTGTGTGTGTGTGTGTGTGTGTGAAACCCCCCAAAACAACAGTCAGTGACATCAACAACAGCCTCCACAGGGCAGGGGTGAAGGTGTCCCAATCCACCTATCGAAGAAGGCTTTGAGAGCGGAAATATAGAGGCCGTACCACAAGATTTAAAAAACCACTCATCAGCAGTAAGAATCAGAAAAGTCAGATTGGAATTCGCAAAGAAACTCAGAGATGATCCTCAAAAGTTCTGGAAGCAAGAGGAACCTCTACCAAAGTGATGGAAAGGCCCAACTGTGGAGAAAGAAAGGATCTGATCATGATGGGATAAATTCACACTTTTAATATCTGTATACCGTGTTGATATTTCTGTAAAGCTGCTGTGAGACAATGTCTATTGTAAAAAGCGCTATACAAATAAAACTGGATTGGATTGAATTGAATCCAGAACATACAAGCTCATCTGTCAAACATGGTGGCGGTAGCGTCATGGCTCGCAAACTACTGACTTCTGGAACTTTCTCACTGATCTTTATTGATGATGGAACTCATGATGGTAGCAGCAGAATGAATTCAGAAGTTTACTAAAATAATCTGTCTTCCAATTTACAGAGAAATGCATCCAATCTAACTGGGATTAACTTCATCATGCAGCAAGATAACGATCCAAAACACACTGCCACCTCAACACAGGACTTCATCAGTGAAGGCAGTGGTGGTTTAGCGGTTAAGGTTCTGGGTTACTGATCGGAAGGTATGGGGTTCCCTTGAGCAAGGCCCTTAACCCTCTCTGCTCCAAGGGCGCTGTATCATGGCTGACCCTGCACTCTGACCCCAGCTTTCTAACATGCTGGGGTATGTGAAAAAATAAATTTCACTGTGCATATGTATATTTGACCATTAAAGACTCATTATCATGATCATGATCAGGGGGACAGTGGAAGGTTCTAACGTCCTGAAGAGGAGACTGAAGGGAGAAACCCCCCTCGAAACAAACAACAACCGAAAGAGGCTGCAGTAAAAACCTGGAAAAGCTTCACAGAAGAAGAAACAAACAGTTTGGTGTGAGTGAGTCTCAGACGTGATGCAGTTATTGCTAGTGAGGGACATGCAACCGAATATTCAGTGTTATTTACTTTAATATACTTCACGACTGGTCTGTTCCTATACTTTTGCTCATCTAGAAATTGGGTGTACTGATACAGAAGGCTCTTACGTCTAGACGTGTTGTTTAACACGTCTAGACGTAACACCAGGAAATAAACGCTGAAATCTTAAACTCTCGTCTCATCTCCATCTCTTGATCTCAAACCCAAACATCTTCGTTGTGTAGCACATACAGTAGCACATACACTCCTTGAGAAATTAGCGATGTTGCTCCTGTATAACGTGCAGAACTGCTTGAACGCGTGCCTTTCCATAACGACTCACATAGCTACATTTTTCTCTCTTAGAGATCCAGGGAAGATAATGATAAAAGTTTTTGATGCGTGGTCTTCTGCTGGTCTAGCTCATCCACCTCAAGGATCTATGTGTTGCGCGTTCTGAGATGCTTTTCTGCGCAATGTAAAGAGTGATTATTTGCGTTCCTATATCCTTCCTGTCAGCTCAAACCTGCAATCTGGCCATTTTCCTCGGACCCTCTCTGATGGATGCGGCGTTTCCACCCACAGAACTGTCGCTCACTCGCTGATTTTTTGTTTTTTCGACCGCCATTCTGGGTCAGCTCTAGCGACTGTTCTGTGTAAAAATCCCAGGAGTTTCTGAGATACTCAAACCAGCCTGTCTGGTTCCAACGACCGTGCCGCAGTTAAAGTCACAGAGATCACACTTTTTCTTCGTCCTGATGTTTGATGTGAACTGAAGCTCGAGACCAATATCTGCATGAGTTTATACCTCGGGCTGGTGCCACCTGATTGGGTAAGTCCATAAATAAGCAGGTGTACCTATTAAAGTGGACAGTGTATGAACATGTGCTATTCTGAGTCTGGAGTATCCCCAAAACATTGTTAATAATGTTTAATAAGATCAATTTAGTAATCCATCCATCCATTATCATTTTCAGGGTCACGGGGAACCTGGAGACTATCCCAGGGAGCATCGGGTACAAGGCGGGGTTACACCCTGGACAGGGTGCCAGTCCATCACAGGGCACAATCACATACACACTCACACACCCATTCATACACTACGGACACTTTAGACACGCCCATCAGACTACCATGCATGTCTTTGGACTGGGGGAGGAAACCGGAGTACCCGGAGGAAACCCCCGCAGCACGGGGAGAACATGCAGACTCCACACACACAAGACCACGGTGGGACTCGAACCCCCGACCCTGGAGGTGTGAGGCGAACGTTTACTGAGTCGAAAGAACATGAACAATATAAAGTCTCATGAGAAAGACATAAATGGTGTTAATGGATGTTTTATACTATTAATAAGTATATATGTTATGGACAAGGCAATTTCAGAACAGAATTTGTTTGTATTTACTTTTTTTTTTTTTTTACCTCATCTTATTTTAATTTTTTAAAATACATTCTTCTTCTTCTTCTCTTTCTTGTTCTTCTTCAAACGATTTAAACAGGAATTCATTCAGAATTTTTCGACCTAACCGCTGATTGGACGCATATCCATGGGGGGCGTGGTCTAAGTTGCTAAAGGCAACCAAAAAGCTCCTGCAACCTTAATTATAAAGTCAATTTTTTTTTTTTACAGTCTCGCGTAAATGAACGCGTGATCTAACACTAACACTTTTCATTTCTTTCAAAACGTAGTTCCATGTCTTAAAAAAAACCGGACCAAAAAAAAATAATACGAGCGACTTTCATATTTTCGCTTTTAAGCTGCGGGGGCTAACCCGTCACTCTATAGTACTTCCGGTATATTCACCCTCCCGCCTTTTTTCCTCCAGGATTGGCTAGTTGGGTTATTTTTTTTTCCGCGCTCGGATTGGCCCTGCGAAATCACTCTGCATTCGGATTGGACAGTCTACCAAACGCAGGAGGCGGGACGTTTCCTTTAAGCCAATAAGCAGGAAGCGGGAGCCCGTTCACGCGCTGGTGGTGGTGGTGGTGGTGGTGGTGGGGGGTGGTGGAGGGGGGCGTTCTTGTGTACTTTTCTTTCGGTCTCCTATTTTTAGAAGCCCACAATCGGGGGGCCCACGTGACACGGGCGGAGTGACGTCACTAATGTTGTCGTCGGTGGAGGAGCCGCAAACATGGAGGAGGAGAGAGAGAGGGAGAGAGTGAGGGAGAGAGTGAGACAGAGAGAGGGAGAGACAGAGTTGTGTCCGGGAAAAAAGAGGTTATACTTTTCCCCTTTACCGAAAAGCGATAAATGAGGAAGAAAGCGCGGCGGAAGAGGAGGCCGGAAATAAAAGTGTGCACGAGCTTCGGAACAAGTCTCCAGGTAAATGCATTTCCTATCAATCGTCATAATGACAGGTTTATATATATATATATATACACCCATATATCTATATCTTTATTTATATTTCTGTCTAATGAAAACTCTCCTGGTCTGATCGGATCTGATCTGATCAGAGGGGGAAAATGCGACTCAACATTTATTTATTTATTTATTTATTTATTTATTTGTTTGCAGATTTATTTTCTCCCTTGGCTTTTGCTTAATGTTCAGGAGCTTGTTGTTGTTGTTGTTGTTGTTGTTGTTTGCCCCTTTATTTTTGCAGACATTTTCTTAAACTGGCAGCTGCGTGCTTTTGCTTTAAAATAAACAAACAAATAAATAAATAAATAAATTTAAAAAACATTGCAAGTTTGATCCCGAGGGCCGCCGCATCCTCCACCATCCTCCAACCTGTTCTAGATATATCCCATAATAACCGAACATCACGCTTTCCTATCTGTGTGCTATAATGTCTCGTCTCATCTGAATCACTGCTCACACACACACACACACACACACACACACACACACGCACACACACACAACATGCATGATGTGTCACTGCCCTGCGATAAGAAACAACGTATCGGATCCATTCTACTAGTATCTCATCCTACATCGTGTCCGAGTCACGTCTCGTCTGATCATCAGGGCGAGGGATGAGGATGAGGGCGAGGGTGATGTGAAAACTCACTGCGTTGGCACTGTAGAGAAAGCAAACATGCTTATGTGTGTCATGTCAGGTAATACGTCACAGCAGTACACATGGGGGGGGGGGTGTTTATTTATTCGTATAAGCCTCTATCATCTGTATGGTGTCTTATACACACACACACATCGTCCTGTAATCACCGAGATGTGAAAATGACGAGCTTCGGCGTTCGGAGCGACGGATAGCTCGAGGACGAAGTAGAGCCGGACGATGCGGCGATATAATTTCGATATCGCGATACGCTTGCCTGAGATATCGTCGGTATATCTGCGTCTTTTATTACTGCTTGGGATGGTGCACTCCTTACCTCTCTCGTGCTCTCCTGCGTACCTTGCGTACACTCGGAGGATGGACGGCGACCTGCGGAAGGTTAAGCGATGCGGACGTGCCTCTCGGTTCGCTTCTCTTTCGTTAAAACTTCCCGCCGTCGTCGTCCCGGAGACGTAGACGAGTAGCAGAGTACGTGAAACTCCTGCGCGCGTTTTGTTGTCTGTCCGAGAGGCTTTCGAGATTCGGACGCTGTAACTGAAACGAGTGTGTACAAGTCGGAGTTTTGAAACGAAGCTGGGATTTGTACACACCGCCTGCGCCGATTTAGATGAACTTCTTTTGGTCTGCGGAAATCGAGCCGGATCCGCGGAATCGCGATCGCGGGAAACGGCTTCGCGTGCTCTTTCGCCGCGATGCTGGTTGCTAAACGACAGCTTTCAACTAGACTCGTGTTCGACGCACGTGAATCGAAGAGCGTCGTGACGCCTTCACGTGACGCGTCTCAGGCCCGGACGAGCTAGCCAGCTAACCGTGGTGAGTGGTGTATATTTGTTCCATCATCAATAAAGATCAGTGAGAAAGTTCCAGAAGCAGTAATGCAAGCCCGAGCCATGACGCTACCTCCACCATGTTTCACAGATGAGCTTGTATGTTCTGGATCATGATCAGATCCTTTCTTTCTCCACAGTTGGGCCTTTCCATCACTTTGGTAGAGGTTCCTCTTGCTTCCAGAACTTTTGAGGATCATCTCTGAGTTTCTTTGCGAATTCCAATCTGACTTTTCTGATTCTTACTGCTGATGAGTGGTTTGCATCTTGTGGTACGGCCTCTATATTTCCGCTCTCAAAGCCTTCTTCAAACAGTGGATTGCGAGACCTTCACCCTGCCCTGTGGAGGCTGTTGTTGATGTTACCGTCTGCTGTTTTGGGGTTTTTTTTCTTCACAGCTCTCACAATGTTTTCTATCATCAGCTGCTGTTGTTTTCCTCGGCCGACCCGTTCCACGTCTGGTTGTTCGTACATCAGATCTGATCCATCTTTTCTCAGCTTCAAAATGGCTCGCTCTTCTCCCATAGTCAGCTCTCCGGTCTTCATGTGGGTTTATCCTTTTTTAACAACAAACGCAGTCTTCACAGATGAAACCTGGGGCTCGAACCCAGAGCACAATTACAGAGCTATTGATTCTTTAAATAGTCACTTGGGTAACAAGAAACACCTGTCAGTCACATGTTCCAATATGTTTGATGACTTGAAGGAACGGGTGGATTCAAACAAAAGGTGCCATGTTCTAAGTTTTTATATATATATATATCATATATAAAACTAGTGTTTCTAGGAAATGTAAAGTATAAGGACATGGCTGCCACTCTACCATGAACACAACTGTGTGTGTGTGTGTGTGTGTGTGTGTGAACTGAAAACTTGTCGAACGAGCTTGTCTCACACACACCTTTGTCTCCAAGACGACTCCACTAGGCTGGGTTTCTGACACCATCATCTAAAAATGTGCCATTATTAAAGGGGCAGTCCGTAGCCTTTAAAGGTGTTCCTATACCTGTAGTATTGATAATAATAATAATAATAATAATAATAATACAATCTCAGAATTGCATTTGGTTCCATGTTGGTCAGTCTCCTATTTTGACTTTTTCAGGGCGTGGCCTGTCCAGCTAGTCGAACGCTGGTCGAAATGCGTCGCGTTAAGTTTGATTCACGTGCTCGGATTCGTACTAGCCTCGTTCTCAGATCAGATCAGCAAATCGAGCTAACTACTAGCCGCGTGCACTCGCCAGAGGCACCGGAGGCCTCTGCTACTTCCTTCCAAGCTTTCGTGTTTCTTCCTAATATCTCTATACACGTTTAACGATACGTCGTAAATGGCCAGATAAGATGAGACCGCGGTCATACGTTTTTCTTCTATACCTCACAAAAGGGGAAAGGGTACTCGCTGCAGGTAGGAACTAAAGTCGTGAGCGGGGAACCGGGGAAACGTCGGACCACGCGAGCGGCGTCGGATTGTTCCGAGACCATCGCAGCAGTGCGTCGCGGACGCTCGTAGAAAAACGGACAGCTTTACGACATTCGCAGAAATAATCTAGTATTTAAATAAAGTATTTAAATAAAATTTAATGGAGAGGTCTGTACGTCCCCTGCACGTAACTCACTCGCTTATCACCAAATGAAATGTGCCCGATTAATTTAATGACACGAATACCGGAGCGCTTTCTCTGGAAATCACACGTCCGCTACAGATGCGACCGAAAGAAGGACGAATAACGAAATAAATACGCAAATAAAGTGGCGGTATTTATCGGCTTTAAGCGGTGCCGGGAACGAGACGCAAGGAATGCGGCGGCGCTGAAAACCTGAACGTTCTGGAACATGGCGGTAAGGAAAAACAGATGTCACCATGGCAGCGTGGAATGTGTGACCTCTGACCCCATCTGATTCCCCACCCTTTTAGTGAACTTTTCATTACAGGCTCTTGTGAGAGGCGCCCGTCTTTCTCCTGCGCCGCGTGCACCGTCAGGGCGGGGTTAATGATATGAGACAGGGTTGGGTGCAGGTGTGATCTATAATTAAATCTGGGAGTGGCACGAGGAGTAATTAATGGGAGGACAATAAAACGTCGCCCAACGCTGACGCGGCGTGAGAACCTCCGAGCCCGACTGAGTCACGCGGATACTCGAGCGTCCGTCTGTTATTTCGGGATTAGTTTCTTTCTTTAGTATACGGGAAGCTCCGTCGTTACCTTTCGGCTCGGGGGACGATCGGGATTTTCCTCGCCTGCAGGTCGTTCGGGGTCATCGGCTGAAACGGCAATGAGAGATGTTTTTTTCTGTGAAAGCGTCTTTCTTTCCAGCATTGTGAACCTGCCTAATGGATCAAACCCACACAGTGTTCATGGCCCAGTGTTCTCGGTGTAAATAACACTTTCTAGAATTGGGAAAGAATCAAACAAAATAAGAACGATTCGCTCCTCCGATCATCCTGTTCAAAAGTTTACACACCCCTCCCCCCGGCTCTTAATCCACCGTGTCGTCTTCTCGAGCGTCGGTGAGCGTGTGCACCTGTTGTAACAGTCGTGTACGAGTCCCTCAGTCGTCCACGGCGATCAACTACGATGTCGATGATTATTTTTTTTCATTAACTAACTTATTTATTTATTTATTTATTTATTTATTTCTGTTGTTTTTATGTGCTGGTGTGGGATTTTTTGGTGCATAATAGATTAATAATTGCTATTACAAACAAACAAACCTGTTTGTTTGTTTGTTTTTCAGTCCAGGAACGGTAACATGTTTATTAGCAACAGCTGCATGGGTGTTTTTTTTTTTTTTTTTTTCCATCCCTGCGTCCTCCGTAGACAGAACCTCAGGCTTCAGCGGTTTATTAAGCTGTAAAAAGCTGCGACGGAGAAGCTTTCGATAATTAGGTCTGACTGAATTCTGGAGGATTGAAGCCGTCTGTACGATCACCGAGTCATGAGTGAGTCCGACATTCAGATCTAATCAGACATTAGATTAGATTAGAGCATCATTGTTTAGTTTTTCTTTATTTTGTTTCTTTTTATTGGAAATGTGTTTTGACCGACACATTCCCAGTGTCTGTAGTGTCTGTCTCTTTACCAATTTTCAACACACATTAAAGTGAATGAATTCTTTTTTAACTTTAAAAATGCTTTAGCTTTTCAAAATCTAATTCTTTTTAATTTTTTTAATTTTTTATTAAACTGAAAAAAAAATGTAATTGAATTATTTATCAGTCCCAAACTAAATGTACATTTTTTTTTTGTATATACAGGTTTGTTTGTTTTTTTTTTTTACGAATGATTTTTTTATATAAACTGCCCTCCATTAATATTGGCACCCTTTGGTAAATATGAGTAAAGAAGGCTGTGAGAAATCGTCTTTATTGTTTAACCTTTTGTTCAAAAATTTTTACAAAAATACTCTTCTCTGATGGAGATCAAACCATTACAAACAATACACAGGTTTATCCAAAAAACATCTTTGTTAAATATAGGTGTGCAACAATTATTGGCACCCTTTGAGTCAATACTTTGTGCTGCCTCCTTTTGCCAAGATATCAGCTCTGAGTCTTCTCCTATAACGCCTGATGAGTTTGGAGAATACGTGGCGAGGGATCTGAGACCGTTCCTCCGTACAGAATCTCTCCAGATCCTTCACATGTCGAGGTCCACGCTGGTGGACTCTCCTCTTCAGGTTTTCTATGGGGTTCAGGTCAGGGGACTGGGATGGTCAGGGCAGGACCTTGATTTTGTGGTCAGTAAACCATTTCTGTGTTGATGTATGTTTTGGATCATTGTCCTGCTGGAAGATCCAACCACGGACCATTTGAAGCTTTCTGGAAGAGACAGTCAGGTTTTCATTTAATATCTGTTGATGTTTGATAGAGTCCATGATGCCGTGTATCCAAACAAAATGTCCAGGTCCTCTGGCAGAAAAACAGAACCCAAAACATTAAAGATCCACGTCCATAACATTAAAGATCCACCTCCATATTTAACCGTGGACATGAGGTACTTTTCCATACGGCTACCTCTCTGTGTGCTCCAAAACCACCTCTGGTGTTTATCACCAAAAATCTCCATTCTGGTTTCATCTGACCATAGAACCCGATCCCATCTGAAAAAATGGCTGAGACGTCGTTCTGGATTCGAGCGAGCGATCTCCTGATTTTAGAGTAAACTTGTTTATTCATTTATCGAAACCCAGGAAGGAATTTATGACGTGCAGCACGAGAGAAACTGTTTCCTGCTGATTTTATAAAATCAAAATTTCAGTTCCTTTGTGACGACTCAGTCGCCGTATTTATCCCCAATGAATTCCGTTAGAAATATCCGGGTCGAGAGTGTTTTAACGGTCAACGTTAGGGCCGATCGTTTAACAAGGTGCTAATAAACCCGGGCTCGTTTGCGCCGGACGCCGATTAACAGCGCCACTCGCTGTCTTCTCGGCATGGACATTTTGGATAAAGCGCGTGATGGGATTGTACAACGTCACCAGACTGTAGTTATGAGAGATACGAGGTCAGAGATGTTTACACGTCCTCCTTGTCGTCTAGACGTCGTCCCCATCACATCAGCTCTCCGGTTACTGTGTGTGTGTGTGTGTGTGTGTGTGTGTGTGTGAGAGAGAGCGCGAGAGAGAGTGAGCAGGAGGTTCAGGTTAAAGATCTGACGTAATTACGAGTAGTAACTTTCAGCTTTTCTGTGAGCAGAAGGTGTGGAAAAAAGACCTCGAGCTGAGCAGACCAAAAAAAATACACAAAACTGCACGTTGTTTCTTTTTTAATAATCATCATCTGTGTCTAGTTTATTATAAAACATACTCATTTAAAACGAATACAAGCCTTATGTTAGTTACGCTTGCTAGTTAGCTGACTAGTAAAGCAGATGTTTAGTTAAAGGAATAGTTAGCTGACTAGTAAAGCAGATGTTCAGTTAAAGGAATAGTTAGCTGACTAGTAAAGCAGATGTTTAGTTAAAGGAATAGTTAGCTGACTAGTAAAGCAGATGTTTAGTTAAAGAATAGTTAGCTGACTAGTAGCAGATGTTTAGTTAAAGGAATTTAGCTGACTAGTAAAGCAGATGTTCAGTTAAAGGAATAGTTAGCTGACTAGTAAAGCAGATGTTCAGTTAAAGGAATAGTTAGCTGACTAGTAAAGCAGATGTTTAGTTAAAGGAATAGTTAGCTGACTAGTAAAGCAGATGTTCAGTTAAAGGAATAGTTAGCTGACTAGTAAAGCAGATGTTCAGTTAAAGGAATAGTTAGCTGACTAGTAAAGCAGATGTTTAGTTAAAGGAATAGTTAGCTGACTAGTAAAGCAGATGTTCAGTTAAAGGAATAGTTAGCGACTGAGTAAAGCAGATGTTCAGTTAAAGGAATAGTTAGCTGACTATGTAAGCAGATGTTTAGTTAAAGGAATAGTTAGCTGACTAGTAAAGCAGATGTTTAGTTAAAGGAATAGTTAGCTGACTAGTAAAGCAGATGTTTAGTTAAAGGAATAGTTAGCTGACTAGTAAAGCAGATGTTCAGTTAAAGGAATAGTTAGCTGACTAGTAAAGCAGATGTTTAGATAAAGGAATAGTTAGCTGACTAGTAAAGCAGATGTTTAGTTAAAGGAATAGTTAGCTGACTAGTAAAGCAGATGTTTAGTTAAAGGAATAGTTAGCTGACTAGTAAAGCAGATGTTTAGTTAAAGGAATAGTTAGCTGACTAGTAAAGCAGATGTTTAGTTAAAGGAATAGTTAGCTGACTAGTAAAGCAGATGTTTAGTTAAAGGAATAGTTAGCTGACTAGTAAAGCAGATGTTCAGTTAAAGGAATAGTTAGCTGACTAGTAAAGCAGATGTTTAGTTAAAGGAATAGTTAGCTGACTAGTAAAGCAGATGTTTAGTTAAAGGAATAGTTAGCTGACTTGTTAAGCAGATGTTTAGTTAAAGGAATAGTTAGCTGACTAGTAAAGCAGATGTTTAGTTAAAGGAATAGTTAGCTGACTAGTAAAGCAGATGTTTAGTTAAAGGAATAGTTAGCTGACTAGTAAAGCAGATGTTTAGATAAAGGAATAGTTAGCTGACTAGTAAAGCAGATGTTTAGTTAAAGGAATAGTTAGCTGACTAGTAAAGCAGATGTTTAGTTAAAGGAATAGTTAGCTGACTAGTAAAGCAGATGTTTAGTTAAAGGAATAGTTAGCTGACTAGCAAAGCAGATGTTCAGTTAAAGGAATAGTTAGCTGACTAGTAAAGCAGATGTTTAGATAAAGGAATAGTTAGCTGACTAGTAAAGCAGATGTTTAGTTAAAGGAATAGTTAGCGTGACTAGTAAAGCAGATGTTTAGTTAAAGGAATAGTTAGCTGACTAGTAAAGCAGATGTTCAGTTAAAGGAATAGTTAGCTGGCTAGTAAAGCAGATGTTTAGATAAAGGAATAGTTAGCTGACTAGTAAAGCAGATGTTCAGTTAAAGGAATAGTTAGCTGACTAGTAAAGCAGATGTTTAGTTAAAGGAATAGTTAGCTGACTAGTAAAGCAGATGTTCAGTTAAAGGAATAGTTAGCTGACTAGTAAAGCAGATGTTTAGTTAAAGGAATAGTTAGCTGACTAGTAAAGCAGATGTTTAGTTAAAGGAATAGTTAGCTGACTAGTAAAGCAGATGTTTAGTTAAAGGAATAGTTAGCTGACTAGTAAAGCAGATGTTTAGTTAAAGGAATAGTTAGCTGACTAGTAAAGCAGATGTTTAGTTAAAGGAATAGTTAGCTGACTAGTAAAGCAGATGTTCAGTAAAACAAAATCCCAGAATGCATCACACTGTTACTGTAGCCTGTACAGGAAGCTGTTTAGCTAGCAGTTAGTTCGATAGTTAAATAGTTAGATGGCTGAAACTAATTTTCTAGCTAGCTAACTGTCGATTGCTAGTTATATCGTGCTGTATAGTCCACAGTCATGTTGTAACGTGATCTGGGATTTTGTTTGTTTTTTTTCTGGACAGGAAAATAGATATGCTAATGCTAGTTCAGGGCGAAGCTAGTTGTCAGCTAAGTTAGCTAACCTATTGTGCAATTTTTCAATTTGGATTTAGCTAATGAAAACGTTTTATTAAGGTTTTTTTTTTATACGTTTTCAGTCGAGAGGGTTGCCAAGTCCCTGACTTTTAAGTGATTTTAGGCCACTGTAGATTATCCGCCAGGTTTTTTGTTGTTGATGTTTCGGATTGGCGTTTTGCATACGTTAATTTAATAAGAAGTCTGATTTCTTCTGTTCTCGTGTGTCTCATACTAAATTGTTTGAGAAGAAATCAGATCCTCTCTCACTGCGCTGTCGGTTTGTTACGCTACCGTGAAGAGACTTACTTTAGAAGCAGTCTCTAAGGCGGCTGATTTTATTTTTGTTTTTCTGTTGTTTATCTATTGTTTATCTGTATGTTCTCTGTACGAAACCGAGGAGCCAGAAGAAATTGGACAGTATTCATTAATCGGTATTGTCCGTTCTGTTTGTGTAACATGCATCTGTGTGTGTGTGTGTGTGTGTGTGTGTGTGTGTGTGTGTGTGTGTGTGGATGGAGCTCAATGTGTTGGCTATAACATCTTTTTTTTTCCTGTGTTGCTGCAGTGCGATGCAGGACAGTGCAGTGGTGTGTGTGTGTGTGTGTGTTTACTGCAGACTTTGCAGACTCAGGGGACTGATGGAGGACACACACACACACACACACACACACTCTCTCTTGTGTGTGTGTGTTTGGGCTCCTGCCATACCTACTGTCCTCCATAATACAACACAGATACAGAACGATCTGCAGTCCCTCTGACAAACACACACACACACACACACACACACATTTACACACACACACACACACACACACACACACACACACACACACACACAAAGCACATGAACGGACCAAAAAGAAGTTTGTCCAAGGTGGGCGTGAAAGCAGTTGGATTGCAGGAGGACGGTGGGGGCGTGTCTCTGATTTGCGTACTCCTAAGTAGCAGCGGTCACCTGGTTGAGGGACATCATGTCCCACTTTACTCCCCCGAGCCGTATTGTGTACGTACACACACACACACACACACACACACACACACACACACACAGGAACACTTCCCCTGCGGTGTCCTGCTGTGCAGCGTGAGGTCAAACCGCAGCAGCGCTTCAAAGCGGTTCTCTATTTGAGTCATGGCTTGCACGGCGTCATTAGGATAACGCTGGCCCGAGCCGAGCGACGCTTAAACACATCTTCAATAACCCCGTTAGTAACGAGACATCCCATAATTCCTGCGGGCGGCTTTTCGCCAGCCTGCCTGTGGGGTTACGCTTCAAACTGCACGGCGGAGCGCTCTGTATAACGGTACGTTCAGCTGAAACGTGTCATTATCACGCGCACAGCTGCGTTTATAACGGACAATAAACATGTTATTCATATTCTTGTTTTTAATAAGCGGTTTATTAACACGTTAACAGTCCAGTGATTATTCGTCACGTCACCGGGGGTTGTGTTGTTTCTATTTAAATCACGCTGCGTTATTAGTGCTCACGTTACTGCGAGTCATTTTACTCCGGAAAGTCATCAATAGCCCTGGGGTTTTAATATTGTTATTAATGTTCACGTCACATGGTAATAGAATATTACTGTTCTGGAACTGTGATGATGTTCTTACAAAAGAGTTCCAGAACTACTGTGGAGTTCCTGTTCAGGGGAGTTCTGTAACTGTGGAGTTCCTGTTCTGGACAGTTCTGTAACTGTGGAGTTCCTGTTCTGGACAGTTCTGTAACTGTGGAGTTCCTGTTCAAGCGATTTCAGGAAATGTGTAGTTCCTGTTGAGGTGAGTCCAGGAACTGTGTGGTTCCTGTTCAGGCGTGTTCTGTAACTGTGTAGTTCCTGTTGAGGTGACTCCAGGAACTGTGTAGTTCATTTTCTGTAACTGTGTAGTTCTTTTTCTGTAAATGTGTAGTTCCTGTTCTGTAACTGTGTAGTTCCTGTTGAGGTGAGTTCTGTAACTGTGTAGTTCCTGTTCTGTAACTGTGTAGTTCCTGTTCTGTAACTGTGTAGTTCCTGTTCAGTAGAGTTCTGTAACTGTGTAGTTCCTGTTCTGTAACTGTATAGTTCCTGTTGAGGTAAGTTCAGGAACTGTGTAGTTCCTGTTGAAGTGAGTTCAGGAACTGTGTAGTTCCTGTTCTGTAACTGTGTAGTTCCTGTTCTGTAACTGTGTAGTTCCTGTTCAGTAGAGTTCTGTAACTGTGTAGTTTCTGTTCTGTAACTGTATAGTTCCTGTTGAGGTAAGTTCAGGAACTGTGTAGTTCCTGTTGAAGTGAGTTCAGGAACTGTGTAGTTCCTGTTCTGTAACTGTGTAGTTCCTGTTCTGTAACTGTGTAGTTCCTGTTGAGGTGAGTTCTGTAACGGTGTAGTTCCTGTTCTGTCACGGTGTAGTTCCTGTTCTGTAACGGTGTAGTTCCTGTTCAGTACAGTTCAGGAACTGTGTAGTTCCTGTTCAGGTTAGTTTTGGGACCTTTCGTTGTCTCAGAAGGTTCTGGAACACAGCTGTATGGATATAGTCCACACTATCGCAAGTTAGCAAGTTGATGTTGGGTATCTAAGCATTTAGCAGCCTGGTTACCACGACAACAGGCCACTGTTTGTGACCATAGTTACCATGTATTTTATCATGCTATTTTTTTTCTTTTTCTTTCATTATTGCAGTATTTTTAGATGTAGCCATGGAGAATCTGGAGCTCGCATCATTTGTAAAATAAATAAATAAACGGATCCATCTTTAAAGCTCATTTCCTCCCGAGCCGAGTGCAGATTCGAAATTTACGCCGGTTCTCTGTAGACTTTCTTATGCAGGACAAAAACCCGGCATGTGAAGCTGCACCTGATGCAGTCAGCATTTCAGTACCAGCTTCACGAATGTCTCCTGTCTCCTGCTGCGCCGTTCCTCCGGCGTTCCTCTGGTGTTCATAACGCTCTGCGAGTGTCCATCTGGACGCTGCTTTGCTGAGTCACTCCATCTGCAGACCGACTGCAGACGCAACACGTCCCTCCTGCTGCGTCACGGTCCGGCTTCAGCGCCGAGCGGGACGTGAAGCAGACGTGGACTGAAAGACACACACATGCTAGTCTCCCACGTTCACATCTGCCGAATTCTCTCGCGGTTTGAAGATCAACTCTCGTCCTGAATTTTAATAAAAGTAATAGCTGAGATATGGCCAGATTGTTCCCTGAACAGGAACTACAGTTACAGAACTCCCCTGAAGAGGAACTACACGGTTACAGATCTCCCCTGAACAGGAACTACACGGTTACAGAACTCCCCTGAACAGGAACTACACGGTTACAGAACTCCCCTGAAGAGGAACTACACAGTTACAGAACTCCCCTGAACAGGAACTACACGGTTACAGAACTCCCCTGAAGAGGAACTACACAGTTACAGAACTCCCCTGAAGAGGAACTACACAGTTACAGAACTCACCTGAAGAGGAACTACAGTTACAGAACTCACCTGAAGAGGAACTACAGTTACAGAACTCCCCTGAACAGGAACTACAGTTACGGAACTTCCCTGAACAGGAACTACAGTTACAGAACTCACCTGAAGAGGAACTACAGTTACAGAACTCCCCTGAACAGGAACTACAGTTACAGAACTCCCCTGAACAGGAACTACAGTTACAGAACTCCCTGAAGAGGAACTACACAGTTACAAAACTCCCTGAAGAGGAACTACACAGTTACAGAACTCCCTGAAGAGGAATCTACAGTTACAGAACTCCCCTGAAGAGGAACTACACAGTTACAGAACTCCCTGAAGAGGAACTACACAGTTACAGAACTCCCCTGAAGAGGAACTACACAGTTACAGAACTCCCCTGAAGAGGAACTACACAGTTACAGAACTCACCTGAAGAGGAACTACAGTTACAGAACCCAGCAACCACGAACTACGTTACAGACCTAAGGCTACACAGTTAGAGTATAAAAACACACAGTTACGAACTCCCCGAACAGGAACTACACAGTTACAGAACCCCTGAAGAGGAACTACACAGTTGCAGAACTCACCTGAACAGGAACTACAGTTACAGAACTCCCCTTAACAGGAACTACTGTTACAGAACTCCCTTAACAGACTACACAGTTACGGAGCTCCCTATAAACTACACAGTTACAGAACTCTGAACAGGAACTACAGTTACAGAACCCCCTGAAGAGGAACTACACGTTGCAGAACTCACCTGAACAGGAACTACAGTTACAGACTCCCCTGAACAGGAACTACACGGTTACGAACTCCCCTGAAGAGGAACTACAGTTACAGAACCCCTGAACAGGAACTACAGTTACGGGACTCCCCTGAACAGGAACTACGGTTACGGAACTCACCTGAACAGGAACTACACGGTTACAGAACTCCCCTGAAGAGGAACTACAGTTACAGAACTCCCCTGAACAGGAACTACACAGTTACGGAACTCCCCTGAACAGGAACTACACAGTTACAGAACTCCCCTGAAGAGGAACTACACAGTTGCAGAACTCACCTGAACAGGAACTACAGTTACAGAACTCCCCTTAACAGGAACTACTGTTACAGAACCCCTTAACAGGAACTACACAGCTAGGAGTCTCCCTATAAAGGAACTACACAGTTACAGAACTCACCTGAACAGGAACTACAGTTACAGAACTCCCCTGAAGAGGAACACACAGTTGCAGAACTCACCTGAACAGGAACTACAGTTACAGAACCCCCTGAACAGGAACTACACTACGTTACAGAACTCCCCTGAAGAGGAACTACAGTTACAGAACTCCCCTGAACAGGAACTACAGTTACGGGACTCCCCTGAACAGGAACTACGGTTACGGAACTCACCTGAACAGGAACTACACGGTTACGGAACTCACCTGAACAGGAACTACAGTTACAGAACTCACCTGAACAGGAACTACAGTTACAGAACTCCCATGAACAGGAACTACAGTTACGGAACTCCCCTGAACAGGAACTACGGTTACGGAACTCAGCTGAACAGGAACTACACGGTAACAGAACTCCCCTGAACAGGAACTACAGTTACAGAACTCCCCTGAACAGGAACTACATAGTTACAGAACTCCCCTGAACAGGAACTACACGGTTACAGAACTCCCCTGAACAGGAACTACACGGTTACAGAACTCCCCTGAACAGGAACTACACGGTTACAGAACTCCCCTGAAGAGGAACTACACAGTTACAGAACTCCCCTGAACAGGAACTACACGGTTACAGAACTCCCCTGAACAGGAACTACTGTTACAGAACTCCCCTTAACAGGAACTACACAGTTACGGAAGTCTCCCTATAAAGGAACTACACAGTTACAGAACTCCCCTGAACAGGAACTACACAGTTACAGAACTCCCCTGAAGAGGAACACACAGTTGCAGAACTCACCTGAACAGGAACTACAGTTACAGAACCCCCTCTAACAGGAACTACTGTTACAGAACCCCCCTTAACAGGAACTACACAGTTATGGAAGTCTCCCTATAAAGGAACTACACAGTTACAGAACTCCCCTGAACAGGAACTACACAGTTACAGAACTCCCCTGAAGAGGAACTACACAGTTGCAGAACTCAACTGAACAGGAACTACAGTTACAGAACTCCCCTTAACAGGAACTACTGTTACAGAACTCCCCTTAACAGGAACTACACAGTTACGGAAGTCTCCCTATAAAGGAACTACACAGTTACAGAACTCACCTGAACAGGAACTACACAGTTACAGAACTCCCCTGAAGAGGAACTACACAGTTGCAGAACTCAACTGAACAGGAACTACAGTTACAGAACTCCCCTTAACAGGAACTACTGTTACAGAACTCCCCTTAACAGGAACTACACAGTTACGGAAGTCTCCCTATAAAGGAACTACACAGTTACAGAACTCACCTGAACAGGAACTACAGTTACAGAACTCCCCTGAACAGGAACTACACGGTTACAGAACTCCCCTGAAGAGGAACTACAGTCACAGAACTCCCCTGAACAGGAACTACAGTTACAGAACTCCCCTGAACAGGAACTACGGTTACGGAACTCACCTGAACAGGAACTACAGTTACAGAACTCACCTGAACAGGAACTACAGTTACAGAACTCACCTGAACAGGAACTACAGTTACAGAACTCCCCTGAACAGGAACTACACAGTTACGGAACTCCCCTGAACAGGAACTACAGTTACAGAACTCACCTGAACAGGAACTACACGGTTACAGAACTCCCCTGAACAGGAACTACAGTTACAGAACTCCCCTGAACAGGAACTACACGGTTACAGAACTCCCCTGAACAGGAACTACACGGTTACAGAACTCCCCTGAAGAGGAACTACACAGTTACAAATCTCCCCTGAACAGGAACTACACGGTTACAGAACTCCCCTGAACAGGAACTACAGTTACAGAACTCCCCTGAACAGGAACTACACGGTTACAGAACTCCCCTGAACAGGAACTACACGGTTACAGAACTCCCCTGAACAGGAACTACACGGTTACAGAACTCCCCTGAAGAGGAACTACAGTTACAGAACTCCCCTTAACAGGAACTACTGTTACAGAACTCCCCTTAACAGGAACTACACAGTTACGGAAGTCTCCCTATAAAGGAACTACACAGTTACAGAACTCACCTGAACAGGAACTACACAGTTACAGAACTCCCCTGAAGAGGAACTACACAGTTGCAGAACTCACCTGAACAGGAACTACAGTTACAGAACTCCCCTTAACAGGAACTACTGTTACAGAACTCCCCTTAACAGGAACTACACAGTTACGGAAGTCTCCCTATAAAGGAACTACACAGTTACAGAACTCACCTGAACAGGAACTACAGTTACAGAACTCCCCTGAAGAGGAACTACACAGTTGCAGAACTCACCTGAACAGGAACTACAGTTACAGAACTCCCCTGAACAGGAACTACACGGTTACAGAACTCCCCTGAAGAGGAACTACAGTTACAGAACTCCCCTGAACAGGAACTACAGTTACGGGACTCCCCTGAACAGGAACTACGGTTACGGAACTCCCCTGAACAGGAACTACGGTTACGGAACTCCCCTGAACAGGAACTACGGTTACGGAACTCCCCTGAACAGGAACTACGGTTACGGAACTCCCCTGAACAGGAACTACGGTTACGGAACTCACCTGAAGAGGAACTACACAGTTGCAGAACTCACCTGAAGAGGAGCTACATGGTTACAGAACTCCCCTGAACAGGAACTACACGGTTACAGATCTCCCCTGAACAGGAACTACACGGTTACAGAACTCCCCTGAACAGGAACTACATGGTTACAGAACTCCCCTGAATAGGAACTACACAGTTACAGAACTCCCCTGAACAGGAACTACACGGTTACAGAACTCCCCTGAACAGGAACTACTGTTACAGAACTCCCCTTAACAGGAACTACACAGTTACGGAAGTCTCCCTATAAAGGAACTACACAGTTACAGAACTCCCCTGAACAGGAACTACACAGTTACAGAACTCCCCTGAAGAGGAACTACACAGTTGCAGAACTCACCTGAACAGGAACTACAGTTACAGAACTCCCCTTAACAGGAACTACTGTTACAGAACTCCCCTTAACAGGAACTACACAGTTATGGAAGTCTCCCTATAAAGGAACTACACAGTTACAGAACTCCCCTGAACAGGAACTACACAGTTACAGAACTCCCCTGAAGAGGAACTACACAGTTGCAGAACTCAACTGAACAGGAACTACAGTTACAGAACTCCCCTTAACAGGAACTACTGTTACAGAACTCCCCTTAACAGGAACTACACAGTTACGGAAGTCTCCCTATAAAGGAACTACACAGTTACAGAACTCACCTGAACAGGAACTACAGTTACAGATCTCCCCTGAACAGGAACTACACGGTTACAGAACTCCCCTGAAGAGGAACTACAGTCACAGAACTCCCCTGAACGGGAACTACAGTTACAGAACTCCCCTGAACAGGAACTACGGTTACGGAACTCACCTGAACAGGAACTACAGTTACAGAACTCCCCTGAACAGGAACTACACAGTTACGGAACTCCCCAGAGAAGATCAGAGAAAACGTATCGGACACCGCACCCTGTATCCAAACTGCAGAAGATTGGATGCAGATTTGGAAAAGAAATGCGTTTCTGGAACTGGAAATATTTACATATGGAAAAACTCTTTGAAGGTCTCTTTAGATTAGATTAGATTAGATTAGATTGCTTTTATTCTATTGATTCCTTATTATGTTTGTGTTTACGGTGTTGGTTTACATAAAGTCATTCTTCACCTTCATAATTCCCCATTCTCTATACTCGGTTCTCCATGTTCCCAGTTTAATAAATACTCGGTTCTCTATGTTCCAAGTTTAATAAATACTCGGTTCTCCATGTTCCAGGTTTAATAAATACTCGGTTCTCCATGTTCCCAGTTTAATAAATACTCGGTTCTCCATGTTCCCAGTTTAATAAATACTCAGTTCTCCATGTTCCCAGTTTAATAAATACTCGGTTCTCCATGTTCCCAGTTTAATAAATACTCAGTTCTCCATGTTCCCAGTTTAATAAATACTCGGTTCTCCATGTTCCCAGTTTAATAAATACTCAGTTCTCCATGTTCCCAGTTTAATAAATACTCGGTTCTCCATGTTCCCAGTTTAATAAATACTCGGTTCTCCATGTTCCCAGTTTAATAAATACTCGGTTCTCCATGTTCCCAGTTTAATAAATACTCAGTTCTCCATGTTCCCAGTTTAATAAATACTCGGTTCTCCATGTTCCCAGTTTAATAAATACTCAGTTCTCCATGTTCCCAGTTTAATAAATACTCGGTTCTCCATGTTCCCAGTTTAATAAATACTCAGTTCTCCATGTTCCCAGTTTAATAAATACTCGGTTCTCCATGTTCCCAGTTTAATAAATACTCAGTTCTCCATGTTCCCAGTTTAATAAATACTCGGTTCTCCATGTTCCCAGTTTAATAAATACTCGGTTCTCCATGTTCCCAGTTTAATAAATACTCGGTTCTCCATGTTCCCAGTTTAATAAATACTCGGTTCTCCATGTTCCCAGTTTAATAAATACTCGGTTCTCCATGTTCCCAGTTTAATAAATACTCAGTTCTCCATGTTCCCAGTTTAATAAATACTCGGTTCTCTATGTTCCCAGTTTAATAAATACTCAGTTCTCCATGTTCCCAGTTTAATAAATACTCGGTTCTCCATGTTCCCAGTTCACTCTATTTCCGTTGCGCTATGTTTCCTAATCTTCCTATTCCCAAATCTGTATGGTCCGAGTTCCCAGTAAGCCCAGTTCCATATGTTTCCAGTTTCTCTATCCACAGTTCTCCGTGTTCTCCGTGTTCTCGGTTCCCCATGTGAACACGCTGAATGTTTTGGGAGCTTTCCAGAATTCTGTTTCCGATTTCTTTTTATTTTCTTTCTTTTGTCTCTCAATTTCAGCCTCAAAAATTGCAAAACGGTTTCTGAGACATTTGTCCAGATCTTTCAAAATGTCCTCGCTGCCTCTCAGGTCCTCGGAATACGCCGAGTCGGATGGAGAGCCTTGAACAATGCGGAGGTATTTGTGACTCGGAGCGCTGGAAGTGGAAACGCGAGCTTAGCAGGCAGTCGGTCAATGGCAGGAACTTCCCCGTTTTTAAGTGCAGGAAGTGTTGTGGTTGAGCCGACATAACGGACCCTGGAGTTACTTCCTGTGTGTGTGTGTGTGTGTGTGTGTGTGCGCAGTTACACACTGTGTCCAGCAGGTGAGGACAGAGGACACTGAGGGAGAGTAGATGAAATGGACCGATTTGAAAAAGCAATTCCTTATATATATATATATATATGCATATATACATCTTGTCTTATATTTCCAGTTCCCTTTGTTCCCATTTCTCTATGCTTACAGTTCCCAGTGTTCCCAGTACCCAGTTTATGTTCCCAGTTCCCAGCTCTCCGTGTTCCCAGAGTTCCCAGTTCTCTATGTTCCAAGTTCCCAATATTATAAGTTCCACATGTTCCCCATTTCATATGTACTCCGTTCTCTTTGTTTCCAATTCCCAAACTTCCCAATTCCCAGTAGTCTCACATCCCTGTCTTCCCAGTTCCCTGTTACAATTCCCTGTTTCCAGTTTCCTGTGTACCCTAGATAACCAATTCCATGTGTTCCCAGTGTCCTTATGTACCCTGTGTCCAGTTCCCCACATTCCCAGTTCACTATGCTAATCTTCATGCATTTATTATTCCGGACCTTTTTTTTTCCTTTTATTCAGGAGATGTGTTTTGATCTACATGACTCACTTCTTTCGCTTGATCTGTACAGAAAAAGCCCCTCAGACTGAATATTCCGGCGCACTCGCAGGTCCTTTTGCATAACGAGCGAGTAAATGTAAATGTCAGGTGTGGTGTTGTTTTTATTTTTTTTTTTTCTCCGCCAAACAGAAACGTCTATCATTTCTTTCTTTATTATAGTTTTGTTTTTTCGTCTGAGGTTTTTATTTCCCCCCGCTCTCCGGCACGGAGAGCCTGCCGTTTGTTCTGCAGCAGGATCCGCTCTCGATCAGACCAGCGCGTCGGTCATTTAAACGAGACGGTCTACGAGCGCGCTGCTCCGGAGGCCGAGGCCGTCGGGAGTCTGGCGGGCAGCGTGGGTAACGTAGTGCGTGCAGGCGCTGCTAGGCAGCGTGGGTATTCTAGCGCGGCGGTCTCAGCGGAGAGCCGGGGCTGCATGACTCATCCCATTAACGGCTCTCTGGCTGCTTTCAGGCGGAGGCGAAGCTGCTACACCTCCTCACTACGGAAAGAGGCTCTCTCACTCCTCCTCTCACTCCGATCCTGCCCAGCCGATCTGACGGAGGAGGAGAACCGTCTCCTGTCTCTGATCGAGAACCCGGAGAACAGGTCGAGCAGAATATCTGCTGCCGCGCTACGCAGAGCCAAGGCCGCGTGATCCGAGAACAATCCCAGTTGTGATGCGCACAGGTTTTCCCTCCTCGTGCTCATACAGGCGTTTGCGTTTTGTTTTTTTTTGGTCTAATGAACTAATTTAATGTATGTAACGTGTATGGAAGGAGTCTCCAGTGTCGGTTTTCCGACATCTTCAGTACAGAAGAGATTCTTGCGCTTCTTTGCGGTTTCGTAAGCGATTTTGTTTGTGTTTCGTGGATGTTCGTCATCGTTCGATGTAACTGAGATCGGTACGTGTCGCTATTTCATTAACGTAGAACCGGGGACGTGATCCGCTTCGGGTTTTGTTTGACGTTACTCACACTGCCACTGATTATTTTCCTGTAACCGCATGACACGACTCGGCGTGGGCGGAGCCTCGGATTCCAGTTAATTCGGTAGAACTCCCGTCGCGTCCTCCGCTGACGACAGACTGTATAAATATATATATATATATATATATCTTTAAATGACTAAACCGGAACTTTCTGTTTCTTCTGCCGTTTCTTTGCAGTGTGTGATCACCACAGCCGCTCTACTCCGATCTGCAGTCATGGCTGACAGCGAGGACCCGCTCTAGAACCGCTCGCTTTCCAGAATCTCGTGAAAACGCACGCACACACACACACACACACACACGCACACTCCCTTCGGAGGTCGTCTTCACCTGCTTAAGGACGGACGCGTGGAGCCAGAGGGACGCGAGATCCATGAATTCATCCAGCACTCCAGGTGAGGCTCTTTTCCGGGCTGCCGGTTCCCGTCGCAAACCGATCGCTGCTTTAAAAACGGTTCCCAAAAGAATTCGAGCGGGCAGTGAAAAAGATTGAAACGAGGAGGATCCCATAGTCGCACCCTGGTGCACGCCGCAGTCCTGCTTATTCAGGAGAAACCCTTAGGTGGGCGACCTAAGGAGACCTTTCGGCTGTACTCGTGTCGGACGCACGCGAATCTCAGAGGACTTGTGTTGCGACGCCGTCGCGCGTCTCTGCCGCCGCCGTGATCTAGAACCGCGGGTACCGCCACGTTTCCTTGGTCCTGGAGGCACTGGCTTTGTATTGAAATATTCCGTTCATACAGTTACGTGTTCGACTTTTATCCTGCAGAGTGACGTCACGTCACGTTCGGCCCCGCCCCCCTCACTCCGAGGTCTCGCTACAGCTCTCTGTAAACTTGTATTTTTCTTCCTCCTTCGTTACACGCGTCCATCATCAAGTCTCCACGACGTGCGTCGGTGATCTGTCGGTTACTGCGGCGTTTTCCCGTATATTTCTCGTGAGATGACATCACAGGTGGGCGTGGCCGAGGAGTTAATACGTAATACGTAACGCTTGACCGGTTTCGCTTCTTAGTGTTTTCCTCTGATATCCGTCGTATCTTTATTATTCATGTTAACGCTGTGTGTACGTGCTTTTTGCGGTATTAATAATATCTCGCCGCTTCGACCTTTCCCCGTTTTCTGCTCCGTGTGTCCATGTCTGATTCACTTGTTCATTCAGCCACTCCAAGCACATATATATACACACACACACACACACACACACACACACACACACACACACTCTTCCTTCACTCCACTCCTCCCTGCTCTGCGGTTTATAATTAGAAGCGGTGACGGCCATGCAGACCTTTTCTAACCTCCCGTCCCTCCTCTGACGTCGGCGAATGTCACTGTTTGCCGTGGCAACCCTGCGCTTCACTCCTCCGCTGCCCCGAGGGCCGAACGCTCATTGGGCCGCTCGGCCCGGCTGACGCCACTCAGGGTGTGTGTGTGTGAGTGAGTGTGTGTTCTCTCGTATGACATTTTGTCACGGGCACAAAACACCCCCCCCCCCCGATATATATGTGTGTGTGTGTGTGTGTGTGTGTGTGTGTGTGTGTGTATATATATACACACACACACACACACACACACACTCCTCATATAGAGCCTGTTTTGTTAGACTAGTTGAGCGCTGATGAACAGAAGCCGTGAGCTGGTTGGGCGAGACCTCCCATGTGGTTCGTCGTGTGAAGTTTGTGAGTTAGCGAGAAGCGGTTTCGTTCGGCCTCGTCCCAGACCGCGCCCTGAAACCGCACCGAACGCCTGCGTCGTGGTGATGTCATGACCCATTTAACCATCTCATATCGGGGGCAATAGGAAGAATGGCGTACCAGTACACGCGCTAATGTTTTACACGGTGCTTCCCCGATGACCACGGCCCGAGAAATCCGCGGTGTCGGTTCGAAGCGCTTTGGTACTTCAAAAACGAAAGTGGGCGGGTCATGGTGCGTCGGAAATTTGCATTTCCGCGCGTGTTCGTTGATGACGCGTCGATTCTGAATGATGGTTAAAGTGTAACGTCGGGGCATTTCTAGACCACTTTGTTTAGCAGTTTTCGGTGTTCTAGACCTCTACATACACTATAATAACCAAAAGTATGTGCGCCCCTGACCATCACACCTATATGAGGTTCTTCCCCGAACCGTTTCCTCAGCGTTTTGAAGCACACGATTGTATCGAGCGTCTTCGTACGCCGCGGCTTTACAATCTCCCTAAGAACTAAGAGGAACGAACAGTGTTCCAGCATCACGATACCCGTGTACACAAACCGAGCTCCATGAAGACGTGGTGTGTGTGGAGGTCGGAAGAAGGTAGAAGATCTCGAGTGTCCTGTACAGAGCCCTGACCTCAACCCCGCTGGACACCTTTAGGATGAACTGGAACTGGAGTCTCCTTACATCGACGTCAGCGCCCGACCTCAACCTCACTAACGCTCTCGTAGCTGAACGAACACGAATCCCCACAAGCCACGCCCTAAAATCTAACGGAACCCCTTCAAAGACGAGAGAGTGGAGCGCATTCTTACAGGAAACGGAGGAATAAATCTGGACCGGGACGTTCTGCACGCACATACAGGCGTGGTCGTTAGGTGTCCACATACTTTTGGTCACGCAGTGCGTGTTCTCGTGGCGTGGAATTGAAATGAAGTTCATATTCGAATCGTGATGGTGAGTCGGTTGGGGAACAAAGTCGATCGTGTAGCACCGGCACGCTAAACGTGTGACTATCGGAGAGCGAGGACGCGGAGCGGCGAGTGGATCCTCGGAGCGAACGAGCTGGGCGCCTGCCTGAGACGCGGAGGAGCGAGGAACTGGGATAAATAAGAATCGGATAAACTGCGAGTGACGGATGTGTTTGCAGAAGCGCTTTCTTTAGCGCGCTGCAGGGAGCTCGGCTTCTCCTTCCAGGTTGCCGTCATTATGTGCCTGTGTTAATATTTGAGTCGGGGAAATAAATAAGTAAGAGTGTGAGTGTGAGGGTGTGTGTGTGTGTGTGTGTGTGTGTGTGAGAGAGTGTCTGTGTGTGTGTGTGTGTGTGTGTGTGTGTGTGTGTGTGTGTGTGTGTTATCTACCCAGGCAGAGCGATGCAGCTGGTGCTGTGCGGCAGATGACTCATCGCCCTGCTCTGTTTGAGAAGAAAGAATCACTACTGTATGCTTCCTGTGTGTGTGTGTGTGTGTGTGTGTGTGTGTGTGTGTGTGTGTGTGTGTGGGTGGGTGTGTGTGGGTGGGTGGGTGTCTGTGTGAGCACGTAAATTTGCACTTGGGATGCGAGTTCTTCTGTCTATACTTTGATGAGTCATCACATGATTGAAAAGCTTGTGTGTGTGTGTGTGTGTGTGTGTGTGGCGCTGATGCACGTCTCGATGAGGACGGCGTTTAACACGTGGCTGGTTGCCGTGCAGTACGGCGTCGGGGAAAGAAGTTCACACCACGCAGCCAGCTGACGCGTTCGCTTCCTTCTCGACGCGCTCAGTGAAGGCACACTTTATTTCCGGACCTGATTGTACATGCTGATTGGTCCTCGTGAACCTGAGAGGTGTTGTGACGACGCGAAGTTTTACCGACGCGCCCGCTCAGCTTGACCTGTGGAGCCGGAGGAGGTGTGGCCTGTGTCGCTGCACAGAGCCACTGAATGGGGCGTGGCCTGCTTGTGACGGCACGGCGAAAGAGGTGCGGCTTTTGTGTCTGTCACAGTGACAGTGAAGTGGGTGTGGCCTGTGCGTCTGTCAGTGTTGCTACCGGTGAAGGAGGTGCGGTCTGTGTATTTGTCAGTTATGGTAAAGGAGGTGTGGAATCTGTCTATTAATAGACTGCAGGAGGTGTGGCCTCTGTTTGTCAGTCACAGTGAAGGAGGTGTGGCCTATATGTTTGTCGGTCACAGTGAAGGAGGTGTGGCCTCTGTTTGTCAGTCACAGTGAAGGAGGTGTGGCCTATATGTCTGTCGGTCACAGTGAAGGAGGTGTGGCCTATGTGCCTATCGGTCACAGTGAAGGAGGTGTGGCCTATGTGCCTATCAGTCACAGTGAAGGAGGTGTGGCCTATATGTTTGTCGGTCACAGTGAAGGAGGTGTGGCCTATGTGTCTCAGTCACAGTGACGGAGGTGTGGCCT
The DNA here is from genome assembly GCA_012411365.1 of Ameiurus melas. Taxonomy (NCBI): domain Eukaryota; kingdom Metazoa; phylum Chordata; class Actinopteri; order Siluriformes; family Ictaluridae; genus Ameiurus; species Ameiurus melas. The sequence continues at coordinate 6,337,258 of CM022774.1, forward strand.
ATGTGTCTGTCGGTCACAGTGAAGGAGGTGTGGCCTATGTGTCTGTCGGTCACAGGGAAGGAGGTGTGGCCTATGTGTCTGTCGGTCACTGTGAAGGAGGTGTGGCTCCTGTTCCAACACTTTTTCCTGATTAAATTAAATCTCGAATCGGCACTCTTACTCTCTACTGCTCTACTTCTCTACTGCTCTACTCTCTACTTCTCTACTGCTCTACTTCTCTACTCTCTACTGCTCTACTCTCTACTGCTCTACTCTCTACTTCTCTACTGCTCTACTCTCTACTGCTCTACTCTCTACTGCTCTACTCTCTACTTCTCTACTGCTCTACTTCTCTACTCTCTACTGCTCTACTCTCTACTGCTCCTCTCTGCTTCATTTTTTTTTTTATTTTTTTATTTTTTTTATTTCTCTACTGCTCTACTCTCTACTTCTCTACTCTCTACTTCTCTACTCTCTACTTCTCTACTCTCTACTTCTCTACTCTCTGCCTGCGCTCTACTCTCTACTGCTTCTCTACTGCTCTACTTCTCTTACTGCTCTACTCTTTTTGTGCTTCCTTACTGCTCTACTTCTCTACTCTAGCTTCTCTACTGCTCTACTGTATCTCTACTGCTCTACTCTCTATTACTCTGTACCTCTACAGCTCTGCTCTCTACTGCTCTACTCTCTACTCTCTGCTTCTCTGCTTCTCTAGTCTCTAGCTCTGCTACTCCTACTGCTCTGCTCTCTACTCTCTGTATCTACTCTCTGCTCTCTATCTCTGCCTCTACTCTCTACTGATGCTTACTCTCTGCTCCTCCACTCCTCCTGCCTGCTCCTGCTCCTCTCTTCTACTCTCTACTTCTATACTCTACTTTCTCTCTATTTCTATCTACTCTACTGCTCTACTCTCTGCTTCTGCTACTTCTCTACTCTCTACTGCTCTACTCTCTACTGCTCTACTCTCTACTGCTCTGCTCTACTCTCTACTGCTCTACTCTCTACTGCTCTACTGCTCTACTCTCTACTTCTCTACTTCTCTACTCTCTACTGCTCTACTCTCTACTTCTCTACTGTCTACTGCTCTACTCTCTACTTATCTACTCTACTCTCTACTGCTCTACTCTCTACTTCTCTACTCTCTACTTCTCTACTCTCTACTTCTCTACTCTCTTACTGCCTACTTCTCTACTGCTCTACTCTCTACTGCTCTACTGTCTACTGCTCTACTCTCTACTGCTCTACTGTCTACTTATCTACTCTCTAATTATCTACTCTCTACTTCTCTACTCTCTACTTCTCTACTGCTCTACTCTCTACTGCTCTACTCTCTACTGCTCTACTGCTGTACTCTCTACTGCTCTCTCTGCTGCTCTATCTCTACTGCTCTCTCTCTGCTGCTCTACTCTCTCTGTATTACTTCTCTACTGTCTACTGCTTCTAGCTTCTCTACTCTCTACTTATCTACTCTCTACTCTCTACT
>CM022774.1:6343719-6356219 GCA_012411365.1 Ameiurus melas
CAAGTCTGCTCCTTGTTGTTATACACATGACCGTGCGCGTACGTGCGTGTGTGTGTGTGTGTGTGCAAACACAGACTTTCGGTCGCCCTTTGATCTCCAGCGGCTCTCGAGCCCGTTTTAACCGCAGTGGTCATGACAACGGCCGCCGCTAAGAATACAGCGGCGTGGAGGCCTAATTTAGTCTCGCTTCTAGTTGTATCCTCCGTTTCAGTGATCCGGGACCAGCTGCTTCCACTCCCACTCTCTAAATAAATAAATCAACAAACTTACGAAGTGCAGACGTTCACAGTCAACACGTGTCTCAAATTGTTTAAGAAAACTTATTTGAACGTTAACGTAATGTTGCTAACGTAACGTAAACGGAGTTCGGAAGCAGAAACAGCTACAGATCAAACTTCTCGTCGTGTTCAGTTTACCTGCGCTGGGACGTGATGCCACGCCCCTTTTTGTTAACATTTTTACCCAGGCGCAAGGCGAGGGCGAACGCTGTCCGTATGGGAGCCAGGTGTCGGTACGGGTAAACGTTTTAAAAAGGTTTTAAAACTACGCTTTCATCACGATTAGAAAACTAACGCCTGTAAAGGAAGAGAACGAAGCGAAATGGCGCCGTGAACGGACAAAGTGATGTCTGTGGCCTGTTTGTGAGAGTGTTACGTACTTTAATATGCGAGATGAATTCACTTAAAACAGGAGGAGTTTAAAATACGAGGAGTTTAAAATACGAGGAGTGTGTGTGTGTGTGTTTGGAGACACGGTTAATAAAAAGGTGAACAGAAATAAATCAAATGGATTCAAGTAAAGTGTGAAATAAGTGAAGTCATGTATGCCACAAATAGTTTTTCTGTTTGTTGTGAGAGGTACAATACGTGATACGAGAGTGTACAGAATTTGAGTGCGAGATGAGTGAATGATGTGTGAGTGAGTGTGTGCGAGAGTGTGTGTACGAGTGTGTGTACGAGATTTTTTTTTGTTGTGTGTTGTGTGTGTGTGTGTGCGCGAGTGTTGTGTGTGTGCGTGAGTGTGTATGTGTGTGTGTGTGGCTTTGCGAAGGAGTGTGTGGCATGAGAGTGTGAGTACGTGCGAGAGGTATGAGTGTTGCGCGAGTGCGTGCGTGAGAGTGTGTGAGAGTGTGTGTGATATCGACCCGTGTGTGTGTGCTGACGCACGCTGACTGTGTGATAGGGCAGCGCTCCCTCTCGGGGTGAACGGTGATGACCCGAGGGCTGCAGCGTACGCGCTGAAACGCCGCACTCACACGGTGTTCATGTTCATTCACACCGCGCTGCTGCTGACTTCTGGATTCTGATTGGTCAGAAGGTTCTTGATTCACTTTCTAGAGCAGCAGCTTGGACAGTAGCGCAGGTTTATATCAAATGACCTTGTTATAGTTTCTATAGCGACGGCTGGTCCACAGCGGACACTAGACGTGAACAGATTAAACAGATACGTTGTTGTTGTTGTTGTTTGTCCTCATTGACTTGGAGAGAGAGAATGCGAGAGGAGCTGGTGAGGGAACGAGTGTTTATAGCCGCTGTAACGTACGTGAGAGCAGGATGGAACTCGTCTCACAGACGCTCCACATCAATTAAGCCTCATTTGCATATTTTGTGATGTCACAGTTGCAAAATTGCAACAACAACCATTGCACAGGCCTTCATAGTGTGTGTGTGTGTGTGTGTGTGTGTGGTGGTAGCTCTTGATCAGCTTTAATTGCATGATATGATGGTCCATCCTCCACTCCTCCCTTGAGAGAAAGAATCTCTCATTCTTTCTCTCTCTCCTTTCTCTCATTCTCTCATTTCCTCTCGCGCTCTCTCACTCGCAGATTATTTCACACTACCATACTCTCTCTCTCTCTGTCTCTCTCCTTTTGCTCTCTCTCTCTCCTTTTACCTCTCTCTCTCTCTCTCTCCTTTGCTCTCTCTCTCTCTCTCTCTCTCTCCTTTCGCTCTCTCTCTCTCTCCTTTTCTCTCTCTCTCTCTCTCTCTCTCTCTCCTTTTGCTGTTACTCTCTCTCTCTCTCTCTCTCTCCTTTTGCTTTCTCTCTCTCTCTCTCTCACTCCCTCCCTCACTTCTCTCTTTGCTTGCACTCTTTGACATTCTCTCTCTCTCTCTCTCTCTCTCTCTCTCTCTCTCTCTCTCTCTCCCCCTCCCCTTTCTCTAACACACACTCTCACTCTCCTTTAACACTCTCTTGTTCTCCCCCCGCTCCAGTCGAGCGTTCAGCTCCCGTCTCTATTTATATCGTAGTCCCTCCCCTCCCCTGTCGCTCGGCAGCTATTTCCAGCTCTGTGAAGCAGCCCAGTCTGTTTGTAAACGCCGCCGCTCCGCTCTCTCGCTCTCGCTCACATCTCTCTCTCTCTCTTTCTCTCTCTCTCACTCTCTCACTCACTCGCTCACCACACACAGCAAGTGGAAGGTGTGGGCAACAATCTGAATGACCAGAGGACAGGAAAACCGAGGCTGGTTTGACTTGAGGTTGAACAACTCAACTGGTGTTTCATAGACTGTATCAGGACTCTCTCTCGCTCTCTCTCTCTCTCGCTCTCTCTCTTTCGCGCTCTCTCTCGCTCTCTCTCGCTCTCTCTCGGCACGCAGCCAATCCCTGGAGTTAGGACAGTCTGAATCGGAGACCTGCTCCGGACACTCGACGAGACGGCGTGTTCATTCTCGCTGTGAAGGTGCCACACTGAGCAGGCTTTATTCGGACCCGCCGAGGGATCATGGGACTAGCGGACAAACCGAACGACTCGTTACTTTCTCCGTGCGATTTAACGGGCTAAAGGAAAAACGCCGGCATCCGGGAATCCTTTTCTTTCCCCCCTCAAAAGCGCGCCGGCTCTTTATATCTCCACTCGCAAATGCTGATTCGGGTCTCGGACTTTTTTGCGAGTCGTCCTTCGGCGTATCCGTCGGTTTGTGGGCGGTGCCGCTGCCCGGCATGCTTTTGAAGCCGACCGTGCCGGGGCTGTGCGCCATGTTGCAGACCATCTACGAGACCGAATCGTGTTTCTCTTCGGACAGCACGGCCGGCACCAACATGCCCAGCACGGGTGAGTGTGTCCAGGGGGAATGGGGAGGGAGAGAGAGAGAGAGAGATGCGAAACAAGCAGGGGGAGTGAGTGAGTGAGTGAGTGAGTGGAGGACGGGGGATAAAAACAGAGACGCTTGACGCTTGTGATTTTTGCCATCATTGCTCGGCTTCGCCTTTGAAGTTGCGCGTGTTTGTATCATCGCCTGTCGTGTCGTCGCGTGCTTTCGTCACCGAATGTCCAAAACCTGCCAGGCGTTAATGGGACATCAACTTTTATTATAATTTTTTTTTTTTTAAATCGAAGCGGTGTTCCGAACACAAAACTAGCTCGTAAGATCTCCGACGTTCCGTAAGACTGTGGAGTTTTACACGAGAGAGTCACGTCCGTCGCTGTTCGGCGATTACGATGCTCCTGACGGATCACGCGGTCACGCCGTGCAGTCATTGGGATTCCTCGGCTAATTATTCACCAATTACTAACCAGTGTCGGCGAATTTATCAGGCGCTTGCCGGACGGGGTAGCACGTCCCGTCTCCGCCCCCAGAAGTGCTCGTAGTCTAAGGCGCGTCATCGGAAAGGGGGTTTCCCCAGTGTTCAAACTGGGAATTCTTGCTCTGGAGATTATCGGGGTCCGTACTCTGGGAAGCGAGCGTGCGTATTGCGTGTCGTCGGTTGCGTTTTACGTGCTTTATACGTGGCGTTCGCATGCTTTTAGAATTCACGGCGTTTAACACTCGGTAAGTTTGGATGAAATTTGCAGGGTTTCGCGATACGAACGTAAACCCAGGAGGATCGGCTGATTCGACATCAGCGCTGTTGTTGTTGTTGTTCTGATGTGCGCGTGGTTTCGAATGTCAATGCGGGTGCCCTGGTTTACTTGCTAAATGTAGTTACGTTGTTTGGCGTGCAAACAACCCGGGTTTTCGGCGGCTGTTCCTGGTGTCGAGTCGTGTCCTGTATCACGCCGTGTATCTACACGAGTTTCTAACGTGAAAGCCAATTTGATTCGGTTACTTGGTCGCCGTCATCTATAATCTGGCGAAACCTTCTTCGTTCGAGTTCCTGCGAACGTACTCGCTGCTTTTCGGTTGTCCTGATTGGATTTGATCTTTGGGTATAAAAGGGGCTGGAAGAAAACCGGACGAGCAGACCTCGACCAGCACGTCCGACCTCCCTGCCGACTTCTGAGCGGCGTCTCACACGTCTCTCGCGCATTCTCGATCGAGCTGATCTCAGCAGCCAAAGAGTTCAGGTCAGCCCACGTTCTCCCGTAACGTCGGTGTGACATCTGTTCAAATAAGGCGAGCGCGCGGTGGGAAGCCGCTGTGTTCTGGCTCAGATCCGAGTCCAGCTGTGGAACCACGACGGGATTTGGGTCGCATCTCTGAAATACTTTGACTGTGGTCATCACGGCCAGGTGCAGGTGGTTGGTTTCATGTGAGTGGTCATACCGATGCTCTGATTTTGGTTTAGTCCGTTCGAGTGATTTTAGATCAAATCTCTCCGTTGTTTGTTTGTTTGTTTGTTTGTTTGTTTTCCTCACTTGAGTTCTCACCTGATGCTCCAAGGTGACGAAATGTTCGAAGAATCCAAAGTGCATTCGTGGAGAGAACGTCTGAGAACCTGATGGGCAGATACACCCAAGATTAATTGTTTGTTTGTTTGTTGTTTATTTTCCATGAAGGTCAGATTTTCTGAGAAGACACGCCCCCTGGTCTCAGGTGTAACCGGTTGTACCAGCAGACACGGTCACGTACCAGGTTATTTAAACCGGCCTGACTCGGCAGTGCTTGCTCAGCCGTTAAGAGACCGGAAGGTCGCGAGTTTAAACACTCGGTCACAAGCGAAGTCGTGTGAAAACACAGGCGCACGGGTCAAGTCAGATTGTAGACTGTTGCTATAGTAACCGTGCCAAATATTAGCCAATTTCTCACATCTGTCATATTTATAGACTCGAGAAGGATTTGTTAAGAATCGGACCCCCTAGTGGTGACTCTGACCTCACGCACATTGGCGTTCTGTGTTATTTTTGTTGTTGTTGTTGTTGTTGTTCCGTTATTATCACCCACAATACGGTTTTGTTCCGACGCTGCGGCCACGTTGAGGCATCAGTGTGTAGCTGATTTATTTATTTATTTCTTTGGAAAAGCGAGACGTTTTGTCACCTCACAGCTCCACGGTCCGAGCTTCCATCCTGAGCTCGAGATTGACATGTTCTCACCATGTCCATGCAGGGTTCCTCCGGGGTTCTCCGGTTTACTTCCACGTTCTGAAAAGTCGTGCGTCGTGCCGGACCACTTCTAAAGAGTCCGGCGTCGTCCGTGGGCGAGATCCGCCTACTTTCGAAAGGACGAGGACATTCCGACCGACCCGAGAACAGAACCTTTTTGGGAGCAAATTGTTGGCGAGATGAATGATTTATAAATCGGATTGAAACGTCGTTCAGCGTTCACTCGGATCGTCATCGCTGGAGCACGAGGCCCGTTAGACGCCTGAGATTTAGTAGGAAGGAATTTATTCACTTCTTGAACGCAGGAGTTGAGCAGACGCCCCCGTGTTGGTCCGGGTGCGTAGCGTGGAGTTACCGGAATACAAAAAAAACAAAACAAATGGAATCTGCGACATAAATATAGACGGATCGATCCCGGATCAGTTGCCCGGTGTGCGTCTGATCTCATTTCAGGATGTGTCGGAGTCGGTAAACAAGCCTCACTTCAGCGCAGGAAGCGTTTTAATGAAACAAACCGCGCTCATGTAACACGCGAGATCCGCGCTAATCTTTACGGATTAGCCACGCCGCCCCGATGACTGACCGCTCCCGACTCCCGTCTCCTGCTTCGGCGTAATCGGACCGCTCGGATAAAAAAAAAAAAAAGCAAACGGCAGTTCCAGTGCGAGAGATCTACGTACGGTCGGTGCGTCCGATCGTATCGTGGCGCTCTGGAGCCGCACAAAACAAAATGGCGGCTTTTTGTTTCCCCTTTTGACCATTAAACATCCGTTAGACTTTAGCTTTAGCGCTTAACTAGCATTCATGACCTGCATTATTTTTAATAACGTGTTACTGTTATGCACGTGTTTTTTTTCGTGGTTGTATATTTCTATATATTATCGATTAAAAAAAAAAAATGTATTAATTTTTTTATTTTTTTATTTTGTTATTTAATAAAACTGTTGCGTGGTACTTCTATTAAAATTATGTAAGGGATAATACTTTGCGTTTTAGAGCAGAAATCTGCTTTAATAATAAGTAATAAAAACGTTTGGTCTCGTGTGTGGTGATGTCACAGTGATGTCACAGCTTGGGCTTTATGTCCCTTTGAGAAACGCTCTCTCTCTCTCTCTTTCTCTCTCTCTTACTCTCTCTTTCTCTCTCTCTCTCTCTGTCTCTCTCTTCTCTCTCTCTCACTCTCTCTCTCTCTCCCTCCTCTTACTCTCTCTCTCTCTCTCTGTCTCTCTTCTCTCCACTCTCTCTCTCCTCTCTCTCTCCTCTCTCTCTCTCTCTTCTCTCTCTCACTCTCTCTCTCTTCCCTCTCCTCTCTCTTTTCTCTCTCTCTCTCTCTCTCCTCTCTCTCTCCTCTCTCTCTCTCTCTCTCTTCACTCTCTCTCTCCTCTCTCTCTCCTCTCTCTCTCTCCTCTCTCTCCTCTCTCTCTTCTCTCTCTCTCACTTCTTTTCTCTCTCTTTCTCACTCTCTCTCTCTCTCTCTCTCTCTCTCTCTCTCTCTCTCTCTCTCCTCAGGCACAATGTACCGCATTGATTTTTTTTTCTTTCCCTTTCCTTTTCTCTCTTTTTTTTTTTTTTTGCTTCACAGATTGCCCAGTTGACGCATCAGTGATGTCAAAAGCTTTTTCCAGACTCCGCGAGCGGCGAGTGCGGAGACTGGGGCCTCGTGTAACACACATTCTGGTGTGTTTTATGGGCCTCTAGGAATAGAACCCGTTATTTCGGGACCTTCAGAAAGCGTAATTGTTGAATCATGTAGTGAAAAGGTCGAACGTCCGCGCAATAAAATAAAATAAAATAGTTTTTAAAAAAAAAAGAGAAGCATTTTGAGCGTATAAGAGAGAGCTCTTGTGAAGGACGTGTAACGGCGTATTTTCCGATAACGGTGCACTTTTTAAAAAGAAATAAAGAAGTACAAATCCGAGTGTGAGCACCGCTACGAATACGGCGCTCGCCTTAAACCCAACACTGGCGGGTGGCTACAGATACGGTAACACGTTAACGACACGGGGAAAAGAAATCTCCTAATTACCTCAAGTCTGTCTGATTTAGATCGGTCATTTCTGTCTGATTTTAGCTCCGAGTACGCCTTGTAACGCGATCGCGAGTGTTTTGAGGTCAAATCCGAGACGTCTTTAACAGGGTGCTGTTGTTGTTTGTACGATGAAGCTAAATGAAGACGGTCTAAATTTAGCGTCGCTGTTCTCGCCCCGATGTTCCTGCTCTATAACGAGACGCCGCTTGTTTTTTGGTTTTTTTGGTCACACTTCTGTGCCAAGTCGTCACTGCCTAAACCTCACTTTACCTCCACTCTAAAACCAGCCTCCGGTCCGCTGTCGGCTCGCTCTTATTGAACTTGTTTATGTATTTATTTATTTATTTATTTCACGGTTCATCTTGTCTGAGATCGATTGATTGATTTGGTTACTTTATTAACTTTTTGTCAGTTAGTTAGCTAGTTATTTCACACCTCTTCCCCCAAAAAATCAGATTGTCTCTCTTCATTGTTTTTTAATTTTTTTTAGTGTTGTTTGTTTGTTTGTTTGACATTTTTCAAAAAAAGTAGGTTGTTATTTTTCCATCTGTTAAGTTTTTAATTCTTTAATTTTAATAGATAGAAATATTTATCTTGGTTGTTTAGGGGTTTTTTTTTTTGTTTTTTTTTTCTTTTAATAATTTTTTTTCAAAACCAGCGTGCGCCCCCCCCCATTTATTCGTTTATTATTATTATTTTTTTTAATTCATGTGTACGTTGCGTTTGATGCCCCGTGGTGAAATGATTGTATTTCCTTGTACATGTGTAATGCTCTCACTCTCCCCTCTGGCTTGACGCGAGCGGAGTGGTGGTGCTCGGCTACGAGGTGAGTAGCGTTACTCGCGGTCTCATACCAGTATTAATAGCGCTCGTGTTCGGCGGGACGTCAGTCACCGGACACCACGACCCTGAATCCTCACCGCACAAATAAAACCTCCAGAGAGGTGTCTTGTGTGATTTATTACGAGGAGTATCGAGAGCCTGTGATGGCTGTCCACTGTATTTCTGGACTCGCTGGTGTTTTCTGGCTCGAGATATATATATATATATATATATATATATAGGTGAGAGGTGAGAACCTCGGTGTGTATGTAGCCCTCTGGACACGCCCATTCCTACACCCGGCTCAGTGTTTACGTCGGCCGCCTACAGACACCGTGTGTGACTGCGAATACACTAGTTTTTTAGCACTTTTCATTGTTTTGGAGATTTCTTCTTCTTCTTCTGTTTCTTCTTCTGCTGCCTCTTGTGGCTGGGGTGTCTATGGCAGCCCATAGAACCCTCTGGTAAAAAGTTGTGAAATTTAGCACACTGATTAGAGAGGGTCTAAGGAACGTGCTGACCGAAATCGGGCCAACGTTTTAGCGCCACCGTCGGGTCAAATTTGGGGCTGATTTGGAAGCGCGGTTATGGTCATAACTTTTGAACCGTGTGTCCGGAATTTAAAAGCCAGGCGTCTTCTTGGATTTTGTCAAAAACTGTTTTTTCGCTACTCCTCCTGCAAAATTTTGTCCCATCATCACCAACATTTGGCACGCGTCATCTTCAGAGTACGGCTCACGAAATGGTTTGCCGGCAATGGGCCAACGAATCTGACAGCGACGCCACCAAACAGGAAGTGACGCTGTATCTCAGCAACGGCTCCGCACACGGACATAAAAAAACTTGGTAGGCAGCTTCAGGACCATGATCTGAGGCTATGCAACAGATCTTATGGCAGCGCCACTTACTGGTCAGAAATGACTGTAACATGATGGAAATTCTTTCATCTAAGTGCCCTTTTTGCTAGTCCTCCTCCGAATTTTGTCCGATCTTCACCAAATTTGCCTGACCTCATCTTGAGACCCGTCTCAAGCGCACCTGTGAATGGGGTGCTTGGCCCCCAAAAACGCTGCTTGCAGCTTTCGTTTTTTATGCTTGCAGCATTTTGTTTTTATGTAGTTTTTATATTGTAGCTTTCTGTTAGCTTTTAATGCAGAAAACGTTCGTATTTCAATCCTGTTAACCAAGCTGAATTTCATATCGTAGATTATAATCGTGTATGTATGAGTGTGTGTGTATATAGATATATATATATATATATATATTTTTTTTTTTTTTTTGCGTAATCCCTTTGTGACGAGAGGAGGCTGGGTTACAGAGGGAATCTCTTCCTCTAACCGAGTGTGTGTGTGTTTGTGTGGGAGAGATGTTGAGCCGAGCTCCCACCTACACACAGCGCGAGAGTGAGAGCGCGAGAGCAGAGACCGTCTGTAGTGTATACGCGGCTTTCACACTTATGTACACACACACACACACACACACACACACACACACACAGCGGAGAGAAATGTTCGTGTGTGTGTGTACAGTTCAGTCACAGTCTGAATGCTATAAAAAGCGCGTTAGCGTGGGTCGGTTAGCTTTTAAACATAAATGTACGGATCTAAAAGTTAAACACCGAACAGACGCGTGACGAATTAAAGGGAAAAAAAAAAACTCACGCTTGGTCATGTGATCACGCCACGCGTCGAACAAACAAACAAAGCCGGTCTCCAGCGAGCTTTACTCTGACGGCGTTGGGGTTTCTGGTTAACGTAACGTAACGTCTATCGTTCTTAAATGAACGAATAAATAATAAAAGTCGAATTCACGGTGAATTTATGTATGTAGCAGATTTTAAAAAAATAACTTTACTGCTTTACAGGTGTATCTTTCAAATATCTGGAAAAAAATGTACTGTAATTAAACTAAAAATGTCTAAAGAATAATGAGTTTTAATTAGTAAGTAATAAGAAATAATATGACTGTGTAAATAATATACAACTAACTGGTTTTGATAAATAATTCATGACAAATTTTTCAATAATAACAGTCAATAAGAGTCACGCGAAGAACTTCACGTGTAAACGCTTTTTACAAAAATGCAAGTACATTGATGACAGAATAGTGAAATATATAGTAAATAACACAACGGAGTATAATTTGGAATATAATTTCCGATTTGTTTTTCTTTCTTTTGTAAAAAACAAAACAAAAAAACCCAATCCCTTTTTTAAACGCATGCAAATTTGTCCCTTTTTTTTTTTCTTCTTGTTAATTTATATGAATGATTATTGTTGTTATTATTATTAACTTCAAAGCTTCAAGAACCAAGCTAATCTGCATTAAATGTATCATTTATATATATATATATATATATATATATATATATATATATATATATATATTTATATATATATATATATATATTATTTATATATCGATATATAATTGATTTTTTTTTTTACACTGTGGTTTATGCAAAAAGAAAAAAAAGACAGTTTTCATGTTTTAAATAAATAAATAAATAAATAAAGTGGGAAAAACACCATATGATAAAATATGATAAAATATGGAAATCTGTGCAGGTTAATATAGAATAAAACACTGTATATTTGATATATTTATGGAAATAAATTGTATTTATTCATCTAAAAACATTGGCTTATGGAAGCTAAGTCTTTTTTTAATGTAATAAAAATCTACGAAAAATTAAACGTGCATTAAAAAAAAAAAAAGTTCCCAAACTGTTCATCAAAGCACTGACGGTCCTAACGGTGCACAATTCTCAAATTATACTTGAATATTTGAGGTTTTTTTTTTTTTGTATTTCCATGTGGAATGAGCCAGGATCAGACCTCCTCCTCTTTCCCTTGCCGACTTTCTGAATTCCGCACCACACGTCGAAGTTTACCCAGAAAACAACATTCCAGCAGTGCAAGCGTTTGACGTCAATGCCGGTGCATTTATAGAACACATAAACAGTGGTGCGCTCTCAGCCCGCGGCTCGGCCACCACGCTTCAGCGTCTCCGTGTTTATGCTGCGCGCTCACTTTCTTCTTCTTCTTTTCCTTCTTCTTCCTTTTTTTTTTTTTTTTTTCTCAAAATCCGCGCATGAAAGGTGGATGCAGGAGAGTCGAAGCCTGAAGGGAAAGCGCGCAAAAAAATTCTCCACACGGCCACACTTCTGGACACCATGTGTTCTGAATGGGTCACTGTTCTGGAGGAGAAGGGGGAATATTATGGGATGTGAGAGTTTTATGGGCCATGGCACCGTGGCTCGTGCACTTATCATATAAAGGATGATTAACATGTTGGATAAACTGCATCATGTGATCTTGCTTAGCCAAACCGCAACATCGAAGGTTCCTTCATGGGTTCTTGAAGGTTCCATATAAATGATGAACTATACACTATACATTGTGAAATATACATTATGAACTATAAACTATTATGAACTATATATTATGAACTATACACCATACATTATGGACTATACATTATGGACTATACATTATGGACTATACACCATACATTATGGACTATACACCATGCATTATGGACTATACATTATGAACTATACACTATACATTATGAACTATATCCTATATATTATGGACTATACACCATACATTATGGACTATACACCATGCATTATGAACTATACATTATGAACTATACACTATACATTATGAACTATATCCTATATATTATGAACTATACACTATACATTATGGACTATACACTATACATTATGAACTATATCCTATATATTATGAACTATACACTATACATTATGAACTATATCCTATATATTATGAACTATACACTATACATTATGGACTATACACTATATATTATGGACTATACATTATGAACTATATCCTATATATTATGAACTATACACTATACATTATGAACTATACACTATACATTATGAACTATATCCTATATATTATGAACTATACACTATACATTATGAACTATACACTATACATTATGAACTATATCCTATATATTATGAACTATATCCTATACATTATGAACTATACACTATACATTATGAACTATATCCTATGTTATGAACTATATCCTATATATTATGAACTATACACTATACATTATGAACTATACACTATACATTATGAACTATATCCTATATATTATGAACTATACACTATACATTATGAACTATACACTATACATTATGAACTATATCCTATATATTATGAACTATATCCTATACATTATGAACTATACACTATACATTATGAACTATATCCTATGTTATGAACTATATCCTATATATTATGAACTATACACTATACATTATGAACTATACACTATACATTATGAACTATATCCTATATATTATGAACTATACACTATACATTATGAACTATACAC
>CM022774.1:6358719-6373719 GCA_012411365.1 Ameiurus melas
CTCTGGAGCTTCCCGAGCCTCATAAATCACGCCATGTCCCCCGCAGCTGCTCTCTGATTAGCTCCAGAAGCGAGGTCTGAATGTTACGCAGATATCCCACGCCAACCTGTTGATCCTCACAACCGTCTCCTCCATCCTTCACCCGACTGTCTTCTCTATCTCGCACGCCCATCTCTCTCTCTCTCCACCCACATCCTCGCTCCTCTCCGCTAACAAGACGAGGACGCAGAGCAGATTTGACAGGGCGACCTAGCGAGCGTTGCTATGTGCTATTTCTGGAAAACAATATTCATGCCTCTCTCTCTCTCTCTCTCTCTCTCTCTCTCTCTCTCTCTCTCTCGTCCCCACCAGAGCTGGTGTAGAAGAAAATAACCATGACGTAAGCTCGGCTTTCTGCAAAACAGCCCCGTTTAAAAAAGAAAAGAAAAAAATATATATATCCGAAGCAGGGGGAAGGGCGGAGAAGCTGGAAAACCGAACCTCTAAACGCGTCTCCAGGGAGCCTGGAGGAGCTTCGTGGGCACTTTTCCTCCGTCACGCACATCGATCTCTGTCTTTCATACGCGGAGGACGCGCAGACAGACGCTAATTGGTGAAAGATCTGTTCATAATCGTCGAACGGCCCCGACCGGCTTAACGATATAACAGCGCAGGACCGCTCCAGGGCCACGCAATAAATCATCACGCTAGCTTAATTACCGCTTTCCAGTTCAGACGCAGTCGGGAACTCCGAGCTGTGAATGTAAACCGACCGCGTTGTTCAGAGTTCTGATCGTGTGTACGTCTAGCCGGAGAAACGGTCACGTGCGAATTCACGTCACTGACGGGGGGTCTAGGTGTGACACGAAAGACTTCGGAATGAAAAGAAAAACTTAAATGAAAATAAAGAAACAATCACGGTGATCTTTTCTAGTACGCTGCAGCCCTACATAAGGCATTAGAGCACAGGAACCTGTGTGTGTGTGTGTGTGTGTGTGTGTGTGTGTGCACGCGCTTTGCTCTCCTGCCAGCAGGTTATATAAAGCATTCAGCGTTTGTTCATTTCACATTAGGATTGTAGTGTGCTTGAGTCCTCTGTGTGTGTGTGTGAGTGTGTGTGTGTGATTTATCACACACTGCACCTTCAGCTCTGCTCCGTATCTGAGCTGGAGGAACGTATCCCATGATTCACAGCGTCGATCTCAAGTCTAACACCCTGAACAGTTCACACAACCCCAAAGGACCGTCCTTCAAGTTTCACCTGTCTCTCTCTCTCTCTCTCCGTCTGTCTATCTCTCTCTCTCTCTCTCTCTCTCTCTCTCTCTCCTCTCTCTCTCTCTCTCTCTCTCTCTCTCTCTCTCTCTCTCTCTCCGTCTGTCTATCTCTCTCTCTCTCTCTCTCTCTCTCCGTCTGTCTCTCTCTCTCTCTCTCTCTCTCTCTCTCTCCGTCTGTCTCTCTCTCTCTTTCTCTCTCCGTTGTCTCTCTCCATATCTCTCTCTCCATCTGTCTCTCTCCCTCTCTCTCTCTCTCTCTCCGTCTGTCTCTCTCTCTCTCTCTCCGTTTGTCTTTCTCTCTCCGTCTGTCTCTCTCTCTCCGTTTGTCTTTCTCTCCCTGTCTATCTCTCTCTCTCTCTCCCCCTCTGTCTCTCTCTCTCTCTCTCTCTCTCCGTCTGTCTCTCTCGCTCTGTCTGTCAGTCTCTCTCTCACTGATGCTCTCTTTCTGCTTCTCAGCACAGTCATTTAGATCTGCTTATGTAATCTGTGTGAGAGAGAGAGACTGAGAGAAAGACTGTAAAAGAGAGAGAGAGAGAGAGAGAGAGACAGAAAGAAGAGACAGACTGAGAGAGAGAGAGAGACAATGAGAGATGGAGAGAAAGACAGTAAGGGAGAGACAGACATAGAAAAAGAGAGAAACAGAGAAAGTAGAGACTGAGAGAAACAGCGAGAGAGACAAAGCGAGAGAGAGAGAGACGGAGACGGAGAGAGGAAGAGAAAGAAAGGGACCGAACATGATGAAGAGACTGAACATGAGACAGAAAGAGAGAGAGAGTGAAGAAAGACTGAGAAAAAGAGCACAGAAACAGGAACACTTGACATGAGTACACACTCGCACACACTCATACACACACACACACTCTTATACACTCACACACACTCTCATACACAGACACACTCACACACACTCATTCACACACACACACACACACTCGCACACACTTGCACACTCTCTCATACACACTTACTCGCACACACTCTCATACACACACTCTCTCACACGCTCTCATACACTCTCATTCACTCTCACACACACACGCTCATACATACAGTCACACAAGTTCCGTCACTCTCATACACACTCTCATACACACACACGCATTCTGTCACACTCTCATACACGCTCACACACACTCACACAATCATACACACTCACACTCATACACACGCATTCTATCAGACTTCTCATACGCACACACACACACACACATTCTGTCACACGCTCCTACACACTCACACTCTCATACACACTCACACACACTCACAATCTCACACACACTCTCATACACTCGCACACACTCACATTCTCACACACACTCTCATACACTCGCACACACTCACATTCTCGCACACACTCTCATACACTCACACACATTCTGTCACACTCTCATACACGTTCGCACACACTCACACAATCATGCACACTCACACACACTCACACTGCTTTACTGTTGACAAGCGGTGATTAGATCATTGTGTTTCTAATCTGTTCTTACACAAGGTTTATCTAAAGTACCTGCCAACGCCAACACACACACACACACACACACACAGTTCAGGACTTCAGATGTGCCATTGTGTGTGTGTGCACGTGTGTGTGTGTGTGTGCGCTTGTGCCCTCAACGTGCTTTCACTAAACATTAGTTCTGTCACAGTGATGGTGGATTCTGATTGGTCAGAAGGTTGTTGATTAGTTCTCTATAACAGCAGCTCTGACGGTGGCGCAGGTTCATTTGAACGCGCTCGTTCTGGTGCGTGATCGTTTCTATAGCGACAGCGCTTCCACGGGGACTCCCACGGCGGACGCTCCGCATAAACCGGATTAAAAAACCGCGTGTAACAGTTGCTGTGTACAGAGACGTCCATTCGACATTTACGGAAGGAGTCTCCAGCGTCGGCGCTCGGCTTCCCCGACGTCTTACCGCAAGACAATCGACTCTGAGCTGGTACGAGTGACTCCGCTTCATCGCGCCGAGCGCAGAACTTTAGTTCCTGAACTCCGCTGTCCAATTATCCGGGTGATGTTCTGCCGCTGCTGTCACCGGGTAAAAGGGATCTCCCTGCAGCAGGGACTTGTCAGATCCCGGCGTAGAGTCGGAGCAGTGAGACAGGCCACTGCTGCACCGCTGCACTTCCCATCAGGATATATTCCTCCATCTTTTTCACATCAAAGGCCGTCTCTCTGCAGGAGCTCGGTCTCCGTTCCACCACCCGTAGCACAGAGCCCGAGCGAGAGAAAGAAAGAAAAACTCGAGCGTGTTGTGTGTGAGAGAAAGAGAGACGCTCGAAGCTACAGTGTAGAGAAAGAAGAAAAAAAATGCAGAGGAGCTGAAAATAGAAGCGCTTTTAAAAGCGCAGTGCGAACCCCAGAGCCCTCGCTCTCCTCCCCTTCCCCCACCGCTCCCGGTGCATTATTAATCCTGGCTTATTTATAACCCACTTTTTCACAGGCACACTCCGGGTTCTGTCACGGCTCGTCTTTAATCTCCCCCAGGGAGTCCAGAGGTGGGGACGGAGCGGACGACGGACGTGTAGATGGAGGACGAATAAAAGAAAGTCCCAAGAAAAAGTTGTGAGGAAATAAGTCCAAAAAACGTACACCAACCAGGAGCTCCCATCCCCCACTTCGCCCACCCCCTCCCCCCCCCCAATCCCTGCCCTTGCCCCTGCCCCTGCCCCCGGGAAGACATGAGACGGGGCGGCCATTTTGATAAGTACACGCTATAATTCGAGGCTTTGCTTTTCTTTCCCCCCGGCTGCGGTCAGCGTGTTTAGCTTTTGACCTGAATGCGAGAGAAAAATCCCACGCTGAGCGCTTGGCAGGCTCGCCGAGAGATTTCCACCGGGAAAAGTCATCGGTATTCGCGCTTAGCTCGCTGCTGCTGGCAGTCGGAACCAACTCTGTCGCGATACCGTTCCAAATCTCACGCGTTAGCGTCTACGTTCGAATGTTTGCTCCAGGGGGGTGTTGATCAATTTTCTAGAACAGCGGACTCGGACGTCGGTGCGGCCGCAGACCGCACACACACGCCGTCGTTTCTATAGCAACAGCTAGTTCACGTATTTTTTTTTTAACGCGCCGCAGAAACATGACCGAACGGTTTTCCGTAAAGAGACGTTTATCTTAACGTTTTACGGAAGGAGTCTCCAGTGTCGGAGGTAAAAGCTGTACGTTTTCCAGCATCTCCAGGAGGAATTTTTTTTTTACGCTTCGAAGGAGTAAAAAAAAAAGAGAATAGCCGTTATAACGGCTAAAACGTAACTCGTTCGTTCGACAGTCCAGTTAACGTTAAACGTAGCTGTAACCGGATAAAAAGTACAGCGTGTCATTTTTTTTTTAAGATATTATAATAAGAACATTTTAGCATTGGCGACTTGCCGTGGTATGACAGATTTAGATTCCATTGTTTTTTTTTTATTTATTTAAGTATTCAAATTGTTTAAATAATTTGTCTTGTTGTATACAATTTTTTTTATATATTATTTTTTTAAATCATTTTTAAAATAATAAAAACGATAAATGAATATTTGCATGTATGTAGCACTTTTCTAACACTCGAGGTTGCCGTACAAATATTTACTGGTACATTAAAAAAAGAAAGAAAGAAAGAAAGAAAGGGAAAAGAGTTGAAGTGAAATTTGAATATATGAATATGCATGAATGTTGGGGGATGTAGAGTTGAGTAAAAAAATGTCAAATCAAGCTAACCGTCAGCAGCAGTATAAATTACTACGGGTCAATGAGCGAAACAGTGATATTTATAATTTTACTACAGTATTATTTTCCGTTGTTGGGATTTTCACCGTCGAATGCTAACGCTCTCTCTTACTGCGCCCGTCTTGTGTTATGTCATAGACTCGTTAATATTCACAAGCTTTGATATCTGAAATCATTCGTACGAGTGAAGTTTTTAAAGAACGGCCGTTCTGTGCAGGTGGTTGTTCTGAGTCCAGCAATAAAGACGCCGGGTGTGATTCCGGTTTCCTCGAGATCGGGCTTTAATCTCATTCGCTCCTCTTGGCCGCTCGCCCTTCTTCTCTTTCCAGCGACTGTCTGGCAGCAGCTCGCTACTCTCAGTGATGAGTTGTTGCGAATATAAGTCCTCTGGCGCGCTCACAGAGCCTTTATTGTGTAGAATATTTCTACAGGGAATGTTCAGAATGATGCCGGGTCAGCCTCGAGGCGGCAAGTCCGAACTTCGGGTTTTAGGCCGGTCCTGGGGGTCGAGCTCTCTGGTTTCGTGCTTAAAGGAACCCGCCGGCGTCTTTCGAACTAATCCCTGATTATTACATCTACGCCAAACTTGCTTGTCTGGCCTTGCCATGCTAGTGTGAAAGTAGGGTTAAAGGGAAACCCTCTCTTGTAGGGTTCAACATTGGACTTCCCCCTAGACATCTTGCCCCAGCAAGCACTACGCTACCTCTATAAGAGGCAAGTTTACAGATCATGTAGCAGTGGATGAATCTTTTATTTTGTCCAGATAAGAATCAAGCTAGTCAAAGGCAAGTGTCTTGAGCTGCTGTAATCCTAAAGACTCCTAAGGTTTTGTCGCTTAACCCAGGACTTTTAACCCCAATCGAAACGTTTCGTTCTCAGCATCCCCGAACAAACTCCGTACTGTTTGTCTTTACAATTCTACACCTGTATATATATACTGTAACGATTTACTGTTGAACAACTGCACTATCCGATGTCAGTCAGAAGAGGACGGGATTCCTTTGGAGTCAAGGTTTCGTCCTCATGTTGTCTCAGGGAGTTTTTCCTCGGCTCTGTCTGTAGATTCAGGACTTTTTCAGCGTTCACAAATGAAATCAACCCAGTCTTTTACGGGGCAGGTTGGTCAGGCGGATGCTTTCGGGATGGGGTCTGCTGGAAACAAATGGGATCCTCTGAGATCCATATAGATTGTTAGAAAGTGACTGCAATCTGATTCCCCGACAACCAGTTCTCATCCGAAAGAATTACCTTGATTAAGCTCGGGTAACGGCGTTGTCGGCGTTCGTGTATAGTAGTACCTCAAGACGTTGATTCTACTTTCACTTGGAAGCCTCTGTTCTAGGGGTTTTTACATACTGTAGGATCTTGCCCCAGATGTCTTGCTCTAGGAACCCAGGCTAGTCCAAGACTTTTGGAAAGGTACAGATCCTCGTCACAGTCGGGGTGCTCTCAACGGAACCTCTAGAGTTTAGAGGAACATAACTGTAATCACGGTTCATAATCGGATCTTAAAGACCATCGTTAGTACCTTGGGAAACGAGGTAAAAGCATTCTTTCCGTGTAAGACTTTGCTCGGTTCCTCGAAAGTCCTGCACAATAGGCTCAGATTGTTTGATTTGCGAGATCGCTTTGCGTGCATATGCTCGGTAAGATGGATGGGGTCGGCGGGGGCCGGACCGGACAAGATCACAGCTATTTTTAGGGCTCCCTGACTGTGGGTGATTACAGTAATCTCAGTACTCAGATCTAATCTAATGAGGACTTACTCCAGGCTCTGGTCGCATCTGTTCTTTTATTGATTACAACAAGCTGGTTAGTTTATCTAAGAATCTGCCCCCTCCACACCTTCTACTACCCCACCTTCCCATCAGGACCTGCCACTTTCTCAGTTCCTACCAAGAGATCTCTCCACTGTGTGAAGGCATACACATCCCTGACCAACGTTCAGTTTTTACTGCAGAGGCCGATGCTTTATTACCAGCACTGACATGGTTCCACATTCGGCATTGAGACTGTTCCACAGAAATCCCTTTTAATGATCACTGATTCCGAGTCATGTCTGGAAGCACTGGAGTCTATAAGAATCGATCACCCAACCTGGAATCAAAGAATTTTAGTATTATTTTCTGCTGGGTTCCTGGCCACTCAGGCATCTCTGGTAATGAACAAATCCGAACTTAGTTTTGGAGGTTTTTCGGAAAAATGAATCTTAAACACCTTTTCTAGTTTTACTCGTGAATAACTAATCCGGCTCTCGCCACGAAGATACAGCCGTAGACGCCGGCATGGCGTTAAAAGGGAAAGAACGGAAGAAAGGCCGAGAGATCTCTCACGGTCCCTTTATTTAGCTGTAATGATGAGGTAGTTCTTTTTACTTCGCCTGCTTTCCAGTGCTATTTTTATCCTCCCTGTTTGCAAAACTGTAACTTGCCCCCCCCTCTCTCTCTCTCTCTCTCTCTCTCTCTCAGTGGATTGCTGTCAACTTCTCTGGCTATGTCTCACCATCTTCCTCACAGCATGATGAACACATTTTCCCAGGCGAAACCGCTTTTGATCGACACGTAATCAATGGTGTTTATCAATGACTTGCGGTGTGGAAAACGCAGCTGTCGTTGACATCATTTGTCCAGAACCTTTGGCACCACATAACTGGATTCTTTTTTTCTATTGTTCTACGACATCAGTCTCCTGTCCCGTATTAAGTTGCATGGATTGTGGTACCTGCTCGAGATCAACAGCCAAGGGACCGACTTGTATTTGGGGGGCATCATGGCTATCTGCCTGGTTTGGACCTGATTGGTCATGCATACTCTCTTAGAAAAAATTCAAAGGTTCCTAGTTGTCTAAAAGGGATCCACTTGGGAACCAGAGAGAGGAACCGTCTGTTTATAGGGACACAAACTCAGGCACCAAGTAGGGTTCTAGGATTAAAATCTCTTGCATACCACACAACACCACCATAAATACCAACAGGAAATAGTCGAGTTGTTGGTGCCGTTTGGGTGAACTCAACAACGTACCTACGTTTTTCATTATTGTCCAATTTTACGATCATTTTCACAAAAAGCGCTAGCAGTGCTGCTACGGTACACGTAGCCAAAACGAACAGATGTACTTTTATTCATTTTCTGATCAAGCGGTACTACGGTTTCAGTCGGTTGGCTTTGTCAGCCGTTGGTTGTTTTTCAGTCGATTAGGCTGTTGAAAACCCAGGTCCACTTGGTACTTGTTTCGCTCTTGTTTCTGAACATGCGGCAGAAAGAGAAAACGCCCTTTGCGAGCTTCATCGTGAGCTTCTCGTTCTTGGCCTTGAAAAGCGGCTTTCATTCAAAGATGAAACGTTTTACCATCACGAACTGGAATCTGGAACAGGACTATGAGTCCGTGGTTCCCCTTATTGCTCCATTGCTCCACCTGCATTGCGCATTTGCACACTTTCCCCTGCTGTAACACGCCCATTTTAACCTTGGTTAAGAGTCGAATGAGACGCATCCGTGCAAGGAAAGCGCTAAAATGTGTGCTGCGGGGAGCTATGATCGGGAAACACCAGCAGATCTCCAGCGAAATGGTGCATTAGGAGTCTCAGAATGAGATTTGCCAAACAGTGACGAGCTCGGAGAGATGGAGGGGGCCGGGGAAGGCTGGAATGACAGTGCGGTTATTTTTAGCACTCGGTCTTCGTGGGTGATTACAGTCATCTTAGCACTCGGACCTAATCCGATGACTTAATCCACGCTGCACTCGTGTCCCCTGTTTTTATTGATTCCACCCTAGTTGGCTAGTTTGTTCACAAATCTGTCCCTTTTTCGTCTCCCTTCCGAGCGTCTTTTCTCCGTTCTCTACCCACTCTCGAAATCCCTTCATGTATCTGTAATGAGGAACTGCTTCACACTGCTTCCTGCCTTCCCTTCTGCTATTTTTGTCTTCTGTTGGTTGCAAAACTGCAAAAAAAAAACCCTCTCACCATCCGTCTCTATCGCTCGCCATCTCTTCACATTTCTCCCTTTCTCTCTCTTCTGGTCTTGCTCTAAACCTGCCTCTTCTCTCCTGCTAATTTGCTAAGATGGCTCTTGCCCCTTCCGGCGTCTTCCAGTTCCGCCGTTAAAAGGTTTATTCTCATAACGTCGTAAAAGGACCGCACCGAGGAAGCCAGAAGACAACAAAGCGGATACGGCAGCCTCCGAGGGAATCCCGTTTCGGGGGAAGGACTCTCATCAGCGCAGCGATTTGAGGGGGGATTCCTGAAACTGACTGTGTAGGAGGATGCCGCAGCGATGCTGCCGTTTCATTTCGACGTGCGAAGGAGGCTCTAACTGGATTCTCTTCTCTCGGTACAAAGACTATTGAGCTGAGGAAATAGCCCCGTCGCAGACGTGCGCGTACCCGGCCGTCTCGCGCGCGCACATCCTTCGCTTTTCGTCTCTTTTCCATCTTGCACGAAGAGCTGCATCGTAACAAGTACTTTTTTAAAAAAAGTTTAAGCCCTCGTTTCATGACGAGCACCGAGCGCACGCGGATTCTTAACATCACGGTCGACTGGGAAGCGGTGGCTCGGTGGTTAAGACGTTGGATTTCTGATCAGAAGGTCGTGGCTTCAAACCCCAGCAGTGACAGCTTGGCACTGTCGGGCCCTTGAGCAAGGCCCTTAACCCTCAACTGCTCAGCTGTATAAATGAGATAAACGTAAGTCACTCTCGAGATAAAGGCGTCCGCCGCATGCTGTAATGTAACGTCATGACTACAAACACCGGCCCTTTCACTTTTTCCTAAAGCACATCTGTCGTCGTCGAGTTTCAGCTGGGAGGAACATCTAGGAACCTGGATGTTTTCGTATGTTCCCGCGTTCCATGCGCCTACGGTGCTCGCTCGGTCGGTCGAGTGAATCCGAATCCGAGCGAACTTTCATTGGTCAGGAATTCATCGATGGTGAAAATCGATCAAACCTTTTAGCAGAACCTAGTTAAATAACCGATTAGACCGATTCTCTCGACCGATCCCAAGCCGTGGGCATGGGCATGTTGACGCTTCTCGGTTTTCGCCAACCGGAAATCAGCGTGTATGTAAACCGACGGTGCGGATTTCGGACGTACGCGCACTTTTCTCAGAGGGTAAACCTCGGTATTCCCAACGGATCCGGTTTGCTCTCCAGCCTCGCTGTGCTAGCTGTGTGCTAGCTAGCTGATTTGCTAGTGTTGGTTACTAGCTAGTTTTTCCGCTCGTTCGAGAACACTGAACTTCATGTTGCTCTTCACGCGTAGGCTTCAGGTCAGTGTTCCATCTCGAGGCGCATAAATGTATTTTTTTATTTATTTATTAATTTTTTTTTGGATTACTTTCCACACTTGGAACAGTTGGAAATAATTCTGGTTGCCGAGCAACAGTGTTTTGGAAACTCTTAACTGGCAGCGTGTTAAACTTTCCTCAGATGAAATCGCAAATTAGAGCTGCATTTGAACACAACACTTGAGTTTTTATTCAGGCATTTTTTTTGTTTTTTAGGATAATTCTTATGTTTCAGAAGTGTCCAAATATAGTCAGAATTATTGGCACCCTTTGTAAATATAGGTAAAAAAAAAAAAAAAGAGAGACTTGTTAGTTATTTTAATACTAAAAATATGCGATAAGTGTAACCCTTGAAATAAATGTATTCTAAGAAAATTAAAAACCGTATGTCATAATTATTGGCCCCCCTAGAATTTTTACATTTTTACCAAGGCGGCGATATTTCTGGAGCTGTATTGCTGTATATTGCATTTTGTTTCTTACTTTTGACATCGGGACACTTTTTGTTGGCCGATTCATATAGAATCGTTCTCATTGTCCCAGTAGGGACGTGTCCTCATGCCGTATGTCCTGGTTTTATTTCTGTACGTAGCAACGAATTTACCGATTTTGGACGAGTTCATTAGCTGATAGACTTACGTCCTTTAAACATGTTTGTAAATAGCTCGGCGCTTGTGTCCGGGGGAAATCCGTGCTAAACTCATCTGTACGCTCTGGCGTCAGCAGCTCGCCGCGCGCGGTGAGCCAGCACCCGGGCCACAGACACCAGCGCGTTGTATTTAGCGCTCCTCGGCTGATGACGCTGGGGGTTAATCTGATTTGCGAGCAAGCCGAACGCTTCTTTGTTTGGCGTTTAGTTGTGAGGAAATGCAGGAAAGTACCTTAGTCGTTAAGGTTGTGTTTTTTGAGGTGAGTTGTTTTTTTTTTTTTTTTTTTTTTCTTATATACCTTCGTGATAGAACCTTGTTTCCTGGCCTCGTTGCGGGTCTTTAGGCAGGTGAGAACACACTCAGGTAATCACGCTCGGGTCCGAGATCGTCTCAGCGTGCATTTTGTTTTTCCTTTTTGCTTTGTTTGATTATGCGCAGTTGTGAAACCAATCGAGCCCAAAGTGTATTCGGACTCGATAAACAGACGAGCGAAAGGTCGTGAGTTCAAACCCCGGGACTTCAAGAGAGCCGACGTTTGACTTTCGCAGCTTAGGTCGGATTCCTGACGAATAACTCCGTAAACTGCGAAATGCCATCAGATCGAATATCTGATTAAGGTGCTACGTTTTCGAAGGTGCCCATATCCTCTCTGCTTGTTGCTTTCACCTGGAATCGCGCCCGATAGAACTAATTGGCGTGACGTGACTCTCCCGAAGTCGCGCTTCGCGGATAAATTGCTTTCTCGGAGGTTATCGGGTTCGCGGCACATTCGTCTGAGGAGTTTTGATTGAACCGTGCTCCGGCGTGCGTCTGCCTCGTTATTTATCTCCAGCCTTGTTTTGGAGCGCGTCGGCGTTTTCTCCCGACACTGTCTGTGGCGTGATGGTGGCGAACGGATGGATGGAGAAGAAGAGACAGCAGGAAGCAGGCAGGAGCTGCAGGAGGGCATCTGAGACGGTGCCAGATGTGGCAGTAGGTTAGCGGTGGAGGAGCTACAGAGACGCTCATTCACCCAGGATGAGGGGCGCGCCGTGGCCAAAAGGGGCGACTCCACTGCATTAGCGAGCGGCCTTAAAAGTAGAACCGTGTCAGAAACGAAGCGTTTTTTAAATCCCGATTTTGGAATTTGCCTTCTGTGGAACGCGGAGAGATATTTCACTCTACCCTTCCCAATCCCCCCCCCCCCCGAAACCTCCCACTGGTTATGAATATTCATTCATTCAAAGCAGCCTCTCATTAATATTCATGATCTTGGTCTTTTATAACCTGCTGCTGTTTCAAACCAGAGCGGATATTCGCCGATTCATTATTTCACATCACGAAACAGTGAGAGAGTTCGGCCGCGTCCAGTCGTACTGACCTGTTTCGACTGTGAGAAGGACGCGATGGCGACGGAAACGCTACGGAGGTCGGAACGAACTTCATCCGGAGATCGTAGTGAACGAAGGGCGGGTTTATGCGCCGCTCGTCACGTTGGGTGACGTTGACGTTATCGCCGACGCTACGTGTGGGGGGGGAAATGGTGCGCCGTAAGCTATTACTTCCTGTAGTGGTGTGTGGTTTGGGAGGCAGCCCGTGTGTCAGTGGACGAATCACGTACAGGTACAGGTTATTTAAGTGAATCTCTCACGAGACGTACAGAACATCGCTGATTACCGGTGTCAGCCCAGAGTCGATTCATTTCCCGTAACAGCGCGTGGTGAAGTGTTTTATTCCTATTAAACCACAGCAGTTTACCAACGATTACAGCTTTACCCCTGACACTGGAGACTCCTTCCATACGTGTTAAAGAAATACCTTCATGTTTGTGATTACTCCCGTGAGGTGCAGCTGCGCTCCTGTCAGAGCTGCTGTTGTAGAAAATGAATCGACACCTTCTAACCAATCAGAATCCAGAATTATTTTTTTTCAGTTGTGTGACCATTCATTCTTTTTCCTTCTCTCTCTCTCTCTCAGTGGTGGAGGTGAAGAGCTCGCTGCCCTCGGGTATGCAGAGTCCCGTGGCCGGAGGCGTCAATGAACAGGGCGGTGGTGGAGGAGGAGGAAACGCTGGAGGTCCGGTGGACTTGCGTACGGATCCTCGCCTGAGCGCTCTGAGCGTGATGGACCCGGCGCTGAGGGAACAGCAGCTCCAACACGAACTTCTCCTCCTCAAGCAGCAGCAGGAGCTACAGAAACAGCTTCTGTTCGCCGAGTTCCAGAAACAGCACGAGGTGCTCACACGGCAGCACGAGGTCCAGCTGCAGGAGCACCTCAAGGTAGATTAACAGTCCCTGACATCGGGGTGTTACACCAGCATGCGTTCTCCTGCAGAACTCGAAACTCCACTTCGTAACGCTCACGAGAGACGCTGATGCTGTAATAGTGGGCGTGTCTTGTAAGGGGCGTGTTTTTTTTAAATCCTGACGGATGTTTTAGGTTTTTTTTTTGTTAGTGTAACTTGTTGTAGTGGGCGTGTCTTGTAAGGGGCGTTTGTTTGTAATCCTGACGGATGCTTTAGGTATTTGTTGTGGGCGTAACTTGTAACAGTGGGCGTGTCTTGTAAGTTTTGCGTTTGTTTGTAATCCTGACGGATGTTTTAGGTATTTGTTGTGGCGTAACTTGTTGTAGTGGGCGTGTCTTGTAATGGGGCGTGGTTTGTAATCCTGACGGAAGTTTTAGGTATTTGTTGTGGGCGTAACTTGTTGTAGTGGGCGTGTCTTGTAAAGGGGCGTTTGTTTGTAATCCTGACGGATGTTTTAGGTATTTGTTGTGGGCGTAACTTATTGTAGTGGGCGTGTCTTGTAAAGGGGCGTTTGTTTGTAATCCTGACGGATGTTTTAGGTATTTGTTGTGGGCGTAACTTGTTGTAGTGGGCGTGTCTTGTAAAGGGGCGTGGTTTGTAATCCTGACAGATGTTTTAGGTATTTGTTGTGGGCGTAACTTGTAACAGTGGGCGTGTCTTGATAACACAATAACACATACTGCAGAGCGCATTATCCTTCTTTATAATGTATTATATATATTTTAAACAGTTCATCTTATATGTTGTTGTAGCATTCCCGATTCATTAGAAATGAATGAATGTAAGTTTAAGTGGGAGGGTTACAATTAGTGTGTGTGTGTGTGTGTGTGTGTGTGTGTGTGTGTGTGTAAAGAGTTCTGGTTTGACGTCTGTGCGTGTGCGGGTGACGTACCTTGATCGACATGTTCTCTTTTTTCAGCTTGTAACCTTTGCCCACTGGCTGAATGTGTGTTTGTTTGTATGTGTGTGTGTGTGTGTGTGTGTGTGTGTGTGTGTGTGTGTGTGGGTGTGGGTGTGTGAACAGCAGCAGCAGGAGTTGTTGGCAGCGAAGCGTCAGCAGGAGTTGGAGCAGAAGAGGAAGCTGGAGCAGCAGAGGCACGAGGAAATGGAGAAACAGAGGCTGGAGCAGCAGCTCATCATGCTGAGGAACAAGGAGAAGGGCAAAGAGAGTACGCAACACACATACACACACACACACTCACACACACACTCTCTCACACACACACACACACACACACTCCCATGTCGTTCCTATCCACCGAGCAGGTTACGTCATAAGCAGCGGTCACACATCTGCAGAATTCATCTGCGTGTGCGAAAGTATTTGTCCCCGCCGTGTCTCCTACTGTACGAGCGTAATTTAATTTACCGCTCTGACGCCCCGCGCTCTATTTATATCACGCTCTGATTCACACGCTGTGTTATGTAACAAGCTTATTATTATTATTATTATTATTATTATTATTATTATTATTATTATTATTATTATTAATTAGATTTTTAATGGTGTAAAACAATGAGAATACAGAGAGAGAGAGCTCCAGGGACACGAGTGCAACCTTGAGTTATTTCTCACACACACACACACACACACACAGAGAGAGGGAGAGAGAGAGAGGAGTGTAGCAGGGTTTGTACACGTCACACACTGAAAAAGAAAAATCATTTGATTAAAATTATCGTATTGTTTGTTTATTTATTTATTTATTTATTTAGCGTAATCGATTGTTTTATTCATTGCTGCTTTGCGTTCGATTTTCGCTAACCAGGAGTCGAAAGGTCCTCCGTATTATCGTTCGTATTGAAGATAAT
>CM022774.1:6381219-6396219 GCA_012411365.1 Ameiurus melas
GTTCCTGGGCTTTAATCTCTGGATTTTAGTTCCTAGAGTTTAGTTCCTGGGCTTTAATCTCTGGATTTCAGTTCCTAGAGTTTAGTTCCTGGGCTTTAATCTCTGGTTCAGTTCCTAGAGTTTAGTTCCTGGGCTTTAATCTCTGGATTTCAGTTCCTAGAGTTTAGTTCCTGGGCTTTAATCTCTGGATTTCAGTTCCTAGAGTTTAGTTCCTGGGCTTTAATCTCTGGATTTCAGTTCCTAGAGTTTAGTTCCTGGGCTTTAATCTCTGGATTTCAGTTCCTAGAGTTTAGTTCCTGGGCTTTAATCTCTGGATTTCAGTTCCTAGAGTTTAGTTCCTAGAGTTTAGTTCCTGGGCTTTAATCTCTGGATTTTAGTTCCTAGAGTTTAGTTCCTAGAGTTTAGTTCCTGGGCTTTAATGTCTGGATTTCAGTTCCTAGAGTTTAGTTCCTGGGCTTTAATCTCTGGATTTCAGTTCCTAGAGTTTAGTTCCTGGGCTTTAATCTCTGGATTTCAGTTCCTAGAGTTTAGTTCCTAGAGTTTAGTTCCTGGGCTTTAATCTCTGGATTTTAGTTCCTAGAGTTTAGTTCCTAGAGTTTAGTTCCTGGGCTTTAATCTCTGGATTTCAGTTCCTAGAGTTTAGTTCCTAGAGTTTAGTTCCTGGGCTTTAATCTCTGGATTTTAGTTCCTAGAGTTTAGTTCCTGGGCTTTAATCTCTGGATTTCAGTTCCTAGAGTTTAGTTCCTAGAGTTTAGTTCCTGGGCTTTAATCTCTGGATTTTAGTTCCTAGAGTTTAGTTCCTGGGCTTTAATCTCTGGATTTCAGTTCCTAGAGTTTAGTTCCTAGAGTTGCCTGGGCTTTAATCTCTGGATTTTAGTTCCTAGAGTTTAGTTCCTGGGCTTTAATCTCTGGATTTAGGCTTGCTAGGTTAGTTCCTGGGCTTTAATCTCTGGATTTCAGTTCCTAGAGTTTAGTTCCTAGAGTTTAGTTCCTGGGCTTTAATCTCTGGATTTTAGTTCCTAGAGTTTAGTTCCTGGGCTTTAATCTCTGGATTTCAGTTCCTAGAGTTTAGTTCCTGGGCTTTAATCTCTGGATTTCAGTTCCTAGAGTTTAGTTCCTGGGCTTTAATCTCTGGATTTCAGTTCCTAGAGTTTAGTTCCTGGGCTTTAATCTCTGGATTTCAGTTCCTAGAGTTTAGTTCCTGGGCTTTAATCTCTGGATTTCAGTTCCTAGAGTTTAGTTCCTGGGCTTTAATCTCTGGATTTCAGTTCCTAGAGTTTGTTCCTGGGCTTTAATCTCTGATTCAGTTCCAGTTTAGTTCCTGGGCTTTAATCTCTGGATTTCAGTTCCTAGAGTTTAGTTCCTGGGCTTTAATCTCCGGATTTCAGTTCCTAGAGTTTAGTTCCTGGGCTTTAATCTCTGGTTTTCAGTTCCTAGAGTTTAGTTCCCGGGCTTTAATCTCTGGATTTCAGTTCTAGGTTAGTTCCTAGAGTTAGTTCCTGGGCTTTAATCTCTGGATTTTAGTTCCTAGAGTTTAGTTCCTAGAGTTTAGTTCCTGGGCTTTAATCTCTGGATTTCAGTTCCTAGAGTTTAGTTCCTAGAGTTTAGTTCCTGGGCTTTAATCTCTGGATTTTAGTTCCTAGAGTTTAGTTCCTAGAGTTTAGTTCCTGGGCTTTAATCTCTGGATTTTAGTTCCTAGAGTTTAGTTCCTAGAGTTTAGTTCCTGGGCTTTAATCTCTGGATTTTAGTTCCTAGAGTTTAGTTCCTGGGCTTTAATCTCTGGATTTCAGTTCCTAGAGTTTAGTTCCTAGAGTTTAGTTCCTGGGCTTTAATCTCTGGATTTTAGTTCCTAGAGTTTAGTTCCTGGGCTTTAATCTCTGGATTTCAGTTCCTAGAGTTTAGTTCCTAGAGTTTAGTTCCTGGGCTTTAATCTCTGGATTTTAGTTCCTAGAGTTTAGTTCCTGGGCTTTAATCTCTGGATTTCAGTTGCTAGAGTTTAGTTCCTGGGCTTTAATCTCTGGATTTCAGTTCCTAGAGTTTAGTTCCTAGAGTTTAGTTCCTGGGCTTTAATCTCTGGATTTTAGTTCCTAGAGTTTAGTTCCTGGGCTTTAATCTCTGGATTTCAGTTCCTAGAGTTTAGTTCCTGGGCTTTAATCTCTGGATTTCAGTTCCTAGAGTTTAGTTCCTGGGCTTTAATCTCTGGATTTCAGTTCCTAGAGTTTAGTTCCTGGGCTTTAATCTCTGGATTTCAGTTCCTAGAGTTTAGTTCCTGGGCTTTAATCTCTGGATTTTAGTTCCTAGAGTTTAGTTCCTGGGCTTTTAATCTCTGGATTTCAGTTCCTAGAGTTTATTTCCTGGGCTTTAATCTCTGGATTTCAGTTCTAGAGTTTAGTTCCTGGGCTTTAATCTCTGGTTTCAGTTCCTAGAGTTTAGTTCCTGGGCTTTAATCTCCGGATTTCAGTTCCTAGAGTTTAGTTCCTGGGCTTTAATCTCTGGATTTCAGTTCCTAGAGTTTAGTTCCTGGGCTTTAATCTCTGGATTTCAGTTCCTAGAGTTTAGTTCCTAGAGTTTAGTTCTGGGCTTTAATCTCTGATTTTAGTTCTAGAGTTTAGTTCTAGAGTGCCTGGGCTTTAATCTCTGGTTCAGTTCCTAGAGTTTAGTTCCTAGAGTTTAGTTCCTGGGCTTTAATCTCTGGATTTTAGTTCCTAGAGTTTAGTTCTAGAGTTTAGTTCCTGGGCTTTAATCTCTGGATTTCAGTTCCTAGAGTTTAGTTCCTAGAGTTTAGTTCCTGGGCTTTAATCTCTGGATTTTAGTTCCTAGAGTTTAGTTCCTGGGCTTTAATCTCTGGATTTCAGTTCCTAGAGTTTAGTTCCTAGAGTTTAGTTCCTGGCTTTAATCTCTGGTTTTTAGTTCCTAGAGTTTAGTTCCTGGGCTTTAATCTCTGGATTTCAGTTCCTAGAGTTTAGTTCTCGAGTTTAGTTCCTGGGCTTTAATCTCTGAATTTTAGTTCGAGTTTAGTTCCTGGGTTTTAATCTCTGGATTTCAGTTGCTAGGTTTAGTTCCTGGGCTTTAATCTCTGGTTCAGTTCTAGAGTTTAGTTCCTAGAGTTTAGTTCCTGGGCTTTAATCTCTGGTTTTAGTTCCTAGGTTTAGTTCCTGGCTTTAATCTCTGGTTTTCAGTTCCTAGGTTTAGTTCCTGGGCTTTAATCTCGGTTCAGTTCTAGAGTTTAGTTCCTGGGCTTTAATCTCTGGTTTCAGTTCTAGTTTAGTTCCTGGGCTTTAATCTCTGGATTTCAGTTGCTAGAGTTTAGTTCCTGGGCTTTAATCTCTGGTTTTCCTAGAGTTTAGTTCCTAGGTTTTAGTTCCTGGGCTTTAATCTCTGGATTTCAGTTCCTAGAGTTTAGTTCCTGGGCTTTAATCTCTGGATTTCAGTTCCTAGAGTTTAGTTCCTAGGTTTTTCCTGGACTTCTCTGGTTCAGTTCTGTTTAGTTCCTGGGCTTTAATCTCTGGTTCAGTTCTAGAGTTTAGTTCCTGGGCTTTAATCTCTGGATTCAGTTCCTAGGTTTAGTTCCTGGGCTTTAATCTCTGGATTTCAGTTCTAGAGTTTAGTTCCTGGGCTTTAATCTGATTCAGTTCCTAGAGTTTAGTTCCTGGGCTTTAATCTCTGGATTTCAGTTCCTAGAGTTTAGTTCCTGGGCTTTTATCTCCGGTTTCAGTTCCTAGAGTTTAGTTCCTGGGCTTTAATCTCTGGTTCCAGTTCCTAAAATTTAGTTCCTGGGCTTTAATCTCTGGTTCAGTTCTAGAGTTTAGTTCTAGGTTTAGTTCCTGGGCTTTAATCTCTGGATTTTAGTTCTAGTTTAGTTCCTAGAGTTTTGGTTCTGGGCTTTAATTCTGGTTAGTTCTAGGTTTGTTCCTGGGCTTTAATCTCTGGATTCAGTTCCTAGAGTTTAGTTCTAGAGTTTAGTTCCTGGGCTTTAATCTCTGGTTTTTAGTTCCTAGAGTTTAGTTCTTTTCTGGTGTCTAGAGTTTAGTTCCTGGGCTTTATCTCTGGTTTCAGTTCCTAGAGTTTAGTTCCTCGGTTTAGTTCCTGGGCTTTAATCTCTGATTTTAGTTCCTAGAGTTTAGTTCCTGGGCTTTAATCTCTGGATTTCAGTTGCTAGAGTTTTTCCTGGGCTTTAATCTCTGGTTCAGTTCTAGAGTTTAGTTCCTAGAGTTTAGTTCCTGGGCTTTTAATCTCTGGATTTTAGTTCCTAGAGTTTAGTTCCTGGGCTTTAATCTCTGGATTCAGTTCCTAGAGTTTAGTTCCTGGGCTTTAATCTCTGGATTTCAGTTCCTAGAGTTTAGTTCCTGGGCTTTAATCTCTGGATTTCAGTTGCTAGAGTTTAGTTCCTGGGCTTTAATCTCTGGATTTTAGTTCCTAGAGTTTAGTTCCTAGAGTTTAGTTCCTGGGCTTTAATCTCTGGATTTCAGTTCCTAGAGTTTAGTTCCTGGGCTTTAATCTCTGGATTTCAGTTCCTAGAGTTTAGTTCCTAGAGTTTAGTTCCTGGGCTTTAATCTCTGGATTTCAGTTCCTAGAGTTTAGTTCCTGGGCTTTAATCTCTGGATTTCAGTTCCTAGAGTTTAGTTCCTGGGCTTTAATCTCTGGATTTCAGTTCCTAGAGTTTAGTTCCTGGGCTTTAATCTCTGGATTTCAGTTCCTAGAGTTTAGTTCCTGGGCTTTAATCTCTGGATTTCAGTTCCTAGAGTTTAGTTCCTGGGCTTTAATCTCTGGATTTCAGTTCCTAGAGTTTAGTTCCTGGGCTTTAATCTCCGGATTTCAGTTCCTAGAGTTTAGTTCCTGGGCTTTAATCTCTGGATTTCAGTTCCTAGAGTTTAGTTCCTGGGCTTTAATCTCTGGATTTCAGTTCCTAGAGTTTAGTTCCTAGAGTTTAGTTCCTGGGCTTTAATCTCTGGATTTCAGTTCCTAGAGTTTAGTTCCTGGACTTTAATTCTTGGTCATAAGTTTTGTGAATTTTAGATTCAGGTTTCTTACTTCCTGGCCTCGTACATGTTCTTACGTTCTTCAGCTAGTTTCCTAGTCCCACGTTTTCCAGGCATCTTCATGTTTTCGCTGTTGACCCGCGCCCGCTTTATGGGTTTTACGGTTAGGGATCTTCCTCGTTCGCTGTGTTCCGACCGGCGTCGTGGAGCTTTTTACGACGATTTGCCCAAATAAATCCTTCCGAAAAAAAAGCAACAACTGGGGAGAAAAATGGAGTAAAGATGTAAAAGGAAGCGCGAGCGGATTTGTGATTTTGTTGAATAATTGTCCAGCGCGTCATGCGTGAAACGAGCCGAGTCGATTCTACAGGATTCTTCAGTTCCTCTCAGCACGATTACGGTTTAAGAGCGTTCAGATGTTTTTTTTAGCCCGCCGCTCAGGACATAAGATTTTGCGTGTGCGTGTGCGAAATGGCTTCGCCCGAGGCGCACAGATATAGTAACTCTAATAACGGCGATGTTCAGAGCGCTTGTTTTGTTGCTGCCGTTCGGCTCGTGTGCTTTTACGTCACCGTTGTCATGGGGTTGAGTAATTGTTTGGTTTTGCCAATCTGTTTTATTTCCTGCCTTTGTATTTCCGCATTTATATCCCTGTGTCTAAATCAATCCGCTTTACGGCTTTGGGAGGGGGGGGGACGACGACCAAGCGCAGTCAATGAAAGCCCGGCGTAAGTGGGGCAATAAATACAGCACACATCAGACCTGTCAGCTGGCGATTGTCTGCCCCCCGGTTCGCTCGATCGCTGCCGTTTTCGTCTTTCTCCGCCCGTGACATAACCAGAGGCTCGTTATCGGCCTCGGCTCCTACGTGCGTACGCGCGCGTCTGCGTGTACGCGTTCGCTATCCTGCCCAAAAATAGTCGGCGGAGACGGTGAGGGTTACTGCGCCACCGCCGCCGTTACGCTCGGGCCGTGCGGAGAGCAGAGCTCTGGCGTCATCCACGCCGTGAACAGGCCTTGATCTTTTCTTTCTATCACTAATTGGACGTGGGGGGGGGGGGGTGGTGCAGTGGGATGTTTGATGAGTCAGAGCCGGGAGTGACGTCAGAGCCGAGCGGGCCGAGCGGATCAGGCTCCGCGTCTTCGTGCTGATTCACACAGACAGGAAAGGAGATTTGTGCTGTTTGGTTTGTTTGTTTGTTTTTACACTCGGTGAAATAATGAATGCGAGCCTGCTGCTGAATGGTGGGACGGAAGAAAAAAAAAAAAAAGATCGCTAGGAATGAATTAGCCTTTTCATTCACGGTCTTCCAAACACGCTCTTCCGCCGTTCTCCCGGCCGCGTCACAGATCTAAATGCGGAGACGGATAACCGAAGCTGGAACCGGGTTCTCTGTTTGCAGAGGAGTTGAATTGGGCGTCACGTTCCGTTTTTTTATTTTTTTCCCCACCGCTTGGTTTTGCGTCACTGTAGTGGAAAATCTCGCGCATGCTTCCTACGTCTGTCCTTCCTCTGCTTCTTCTTCTTATTATTATTATTCATCGTATTATTATTCTTACTGCCTCACCACGCCTTCCCGAGTCCTGGTCCTTACACGTCATCACGAGGGGTTGTTACGGTTCCAGAACAAGGCTTAGTGCGTGTAACGGGATCTAGTGACCCACGTCATCATCAGCGTAAACTCGTCCTACGTTTACGGGATGATGCAGAAGCTCGACATCAGTGTGATAAGGTTCATGAAGCTGTTCGTAACAACAAAGCAAAAAGGAAATGTGGCACTCTCAGTATTTGCAAGTGTGATAAGTTCCTGAACTAAGTTCCTGGAGTGAAGTCTCTAGGGGTAAGTTCCTGGATTTAAGTTTTTGGGCTAAATATTTTTGTTTAAGATCCTGTACTAAAGTCACTGGGCTTAATTTCCTAGGCTTATATTACTGGGCTTAAGTTCCTGGATTTCAGTTCCTAGGTTTAGTTCCTGGGCTTTAATTTCTGGATTATAATTACCCAGGTTTAGTTATTGGGCTTTAATTTCTGGATTTAAGTTACTAGAATTTAGTTCCTGGGCTTTAATTTCTGGATTTAACTTCCTGGACTTTAGTTCCTGGGCTTTAATTTCTGGATTTAACTTCCTGGACTTTAGTTCCTGGGCATTAATTTCTGGATTTAAGTTACTAGAATTTAGTTCCTGGGCTTTAATTTCTGGATTTAACTTCCTGGACTTTAGTTCCTGGGCTTTAATTTCTGGATTTAACTTCCTGGACTTTAGTTCCTGGGCTTTAATTTCTGGATTTAAGTTCCTAGGGTTTAGTTCCTGGGCTTTAATTTCTGGATTTAAGTTACTAGAATTTAGTTCCTGGGCTTTAATTTCTGGATTAACTTCCTGGACTTTTTTTTTTTTTTTTTTTTTTTTTTTTTTTTTTTTTTTGTTTTGGGTTAATCTTTTTACAGAACCTGGGCATACCATAGGTTCCTGGATTATAGTTCTTGGTCTTAAATTCCTGGACATAAATATGTCTGGGCTTAAGTTCCTTCTTAGGTTCCTGGATTTCATTCTTGGATTTTAGTTCCTGGGCTTTTATGAGAACATGTAGGTGACTCTGTTCATCTGTCAGTCCACTGAGCTCCGCCCCTTTGTTTCAGTCGTTCTAAACAGCAGCGTGAGCATTAGACTGGATTTATAGATCTGAACTGGTGCAGACCCTCAGAAGTTCATTTGTGTGTGTGTGTGTGTGTGTGTGTGTGTAGCAGTTGCGTTCCCTGCACCAGTCTCTGAACGCAGACGGAGCGGTGAGCCCGCTGAGTCTGTACACGTCTCCGTCTCTACCCAACATCTCTCTGGGTCTGCCGGCTAACGCACACATCACCGTGAGTCCTGCACCACGCCTTCTTCACCATCTTACCTTAGACACGACCGTATCGTACACTCTTATGACGCCCGTCTGTCTCGTCAGGCTCCTCAGAAGCTCGGGGTGCAGCCAGAGGCGGAGCGGCAGGTGCAGGGGGTGCGTCAGGGGGCCGTGTTGGGGAAGTTCGGCAGCGGCTCGTCCGTGTCCGTGTGTCTGGACTCGGAGCCTCCGTCGGCCCCCAACAGCCACAGCAGCCACAACTCCCTACTGCAACATGTCCTCCTGCTGGAGCAGGCCCGGCAACAGAGCGCGCTGCTCGCAGGTAACACAACACACACACACACACACACACACACACACAAACGCATCGCTATACACATATATTCAGATACTGGTTATGAAAACAGAGTGAACAATAGCAGTAGTGTTAATAGTCCCTCGCTCCTCGCAGTGCCCATGTACGGCCAGTCGCCGTTGGTTACGGGTGAACGGGTGTCGAGCAGCATGCGGACGGTCAGTAAACTGCCGCGGCACCGTCCTCTGGCCCGCACGCAGTCGGCTCCGTTACCGCAGACCCCCCAGGCGCTGCAGCACCTCGTCATCCAGCAGCAGCACCAACACTTCCTGGAAAAACAGAAACACTACCAGCTCAACAAGGTAACCCTGAGCTACTGCATCACGCGAGTGAGCGTAAATACATACCAATGCGAAATAAGAAGTTAGCACGAAGGGTATAAATATTGGCACCTCTATCGTGAAGATGTGGGAAAACTTACAGTAGCGGCTTGACCTCCGACTGTTACAAAGCACCGAAACTGGAGACTCCTTCCGTAAACGCTACATCAACCTCCCCTTACTTTAAGAAAACTTCACCGTATCAAAGACGTGGCGCATCCCCTGTCGAATCAGAGGTCGCTATAGAAACGATAACGTGTTCGATCGGGTGCGTTAACACAAACCTGCGACGCGCAGCTTGCGCTACTGTCGGAGATGCCGCTCTAGAAAAATGAATCAACACCCTTCTGACCAATCACAATCCAGAATTGCGAACATTTAACATCTCTCAATTAGATCCTCTCCAAAGGGGCGGAGCTTCCAAGACCACCCCCGACCCACCCCGAAGAGACGGAGGAGGAGCTTACCGAGACGGCGGAGATGACGGAGGACTGGGGGGAGGGGCCTGAGCGTGTGAGGGAGGGGCTAAGCAAAGAGAGCTCGGGCGAGACGACGCCCCCTTCCGAGCGGGCGGTCCCGCTGAAAGGCGAGAGCACGGAGAGCGACCTTGAGGAAGAGGAGGACGAAGATGAAGCCATCGAACTGAAGGAGTGCGATGAAGAGGGCGACCCCTACAGGCAGGTGAGCAAGGGGGAAGCTTTCTTTTCTTGTTTCTTTCTTTCTTTTTATTTTGTGCGTCGTTATCAAGGTGTGATGAGACGATAAATCGGTATGGAAGCTTATCCATATAAGAAAGTATTAAATCTTATGAAATAATATGTTTTATTAATAAGTAGACAGTTGTAAGCTGATCCCGTGATGTGTGTAAACATTGTCCAGTATTAATAATGTAGAAATGTCGCAGACAGCCGGAGCTCGAGCGTCTGGTGCTGCGTAACAGCGCCTCTGAAACCCTGAGAGCGTTTTTTTTCTTTCTTCCAGCACTTCCTTGATCTTTGAGCACTTTTTCCGTGAGCGTAGCTGCTCTTTGTTATTTCATCACTCCGTCCTGCTGCCTGCTATATTTGGCTCTGCTTTTCCTCTCTCGCTCTCGTTCTGTTCCTTTGTGGAACGTCCTTCAACCTTTGCACTTTAAAAACGTTGCGAAACCGACGCTGATGAAATCGGGGCCTCGCTGACGCACGTCGCCGAGCTGCGCTGATGTCTGTCCTCTGTCCCACACAAATGCTGCAGCCCGTGTGACACGTGTCCATGTTAGCCTTGTGTGTGTGTGTGTGTGTGTGTGCAAACAGTTCCGCTGTAATCAGAGAGAAAAGAGGGACCTTTAGGTGCACAGGCCACACCTCCTTCACTGAGACTGACAGGTACACAGGCCACACCTCCTTCACTGGGACTGACAGTAACACAGGCCACACCTCCTTCACTGGGACTGACAGTAACACAGGCCACACCTCCTTCACTGAGACTGACAGGTACACAGGCCACACCTCCTTCACTGGGACTGACAGGTACACAGGCCACACCTCCTTCACTGGAGCTGACAGGTACACAGGCCACACCTCCTTCACTGGGACTGACAGTAACACAGGCCACGCCTCCTTCACTGAGACTGACAGGTACACAGGCCACGCCTCCTCCACTGGGACTGACAGTAACACAGGCCACACCTCCTTCACTGGAGCTGACAGGTACACAGGCCACGCCTCCTTCACTGGGACTGACAGTAACACAGGCCACGCCTCCTTCACTGAGACTGACAGGTACACAGGCCACGCCTCCTCCACTGGGACTGACAGTAACACAGGCCACACCTCCTTCACTGGGACTGACAGGTACACAGGCCACGCCTCCTTCACTGGGACTGACAGTAACACAGGCCACACCTCCTTCACTGGGACTGACAGGTACACAGGCCACGCCTCCTTCACTGGGACTGACAGTAGCACAGGCCACGCCTCCTTCACTGGGACTGACAGTAGCACAGGCCACGCCTCCTTCACTGGGACTGACAGGTACACAGGCCACGCCTCCTTCACTGAGACTGACAGGTACACAAGAATCAGGAACCTGTGTGTCGCTGCGCATTCATTTACATAACATAAGCTCAAAGAAGTTGCTCCGCAGTGGGGTGTGACGCTCAGCGCTCGTCTTAACACACACACACTCACACACGCGCACACACACACAGACATGCGCACACACACACACACACACTCACATACACACACACGCACGCACACGCACTCACACACACACACTCACACACACAGACATGCACACACTCACACGCGCACACTCACACACACGCACACGCACACAGAGCACATACACACACTCACACACCGCCACTCACACACTCTCACACACACACACACAACAGACATGCACACAACACACACGCCACACTCACACACACTCACACGCACACACACACACACTAACGCCCACGCACACACACACTCACACGCGCACACTCACGCACACGCACACGCACACACACACACACAGACATGCGCACACACACGCGCACACACACACACAAATACACACACACACACACACACTCATACACACACACACACACACACACTCTCACTGAATGAGGGATGAATGAGAGAGCGAGAGACTCCTCCTTCTCCCTGAGATCATTGAGGGAAAAAAAAGTCCAAAAAAGCATTAGAATTCATACCACATCCTCCTGCTGCTGCAGCAGACACACACACACACACACACACACACACACACACACACACACTCACTCACACACACACACTCACTCACACACTCTCACACACACACGCACACACGCCCTGCCCTATGAATGGAAGCGTCCATCTCTGACTCATCTCTCCAGGGTGAATCATCGCCTCCTCTCGCCCCCGCCTCGTCTGCCCTGCACTTCACACCCAATCACAACCCACCAGCTCTGTGTGTGTGTGTGTGTGTGTGTGTGTGTGTGTGTGTAGGCATATTACAAAGCATTAGGGGGCGGCGTTGTTGTATATCGTTGTGAGTTTAGTCATCTCATTGGGACTGCGTCCTCTAAAACGCCTTTATGGTCAAGCACAGATATTAGACTATTGTGCGCGCACACACACATACACACACACTGGTACAAAATGTGTGTGTGTGTGTGTGTGTGTGTCTGCTTCTCCACTTGTCTCTCCAAGTGCCTGGAATACAAATGTGATCCTACACACCCTCTGAGGATGGAGAGGGAGGGGCGAGAGATATACAGACAGAGAGAGAGAGAGAGAGAGAGAGAAATGCAGCATCTTTACTAAATAAGCAAAGGAGTGTGTGTGTGTGTGTGTGTGTGTGTGTGTGTGTGTGTGTGTGTGTGTTTTGAGAAAACATGCCACATTCTTGGTTGTTTTTCTCCTTTTTCTTGCTCACTAGCAGTGATTCCAGAACCTTCTGAGAAACCGAAGCGCACGATGTTGATTAACGTCATCTCACTCTTAGCTAGCTAGCACTGCAACCAAAGGTTCCTGAGTTCTTCTGAAAAGGCTATGAGCTACGAGAAGGGTGAAAAACAGTCCCCAGGTGTGTGAAAAGGTTCTTAAGGTCTTGATCGAAAGGTTCCCAAGCTCATGAAAAGGTTCTTCAGTTCCTGAAAAACGGTTTCTCGAGGCTGTGAAAAGGTTCTCCCTTCCCTCAAACAGTTCCTGCGCGTCCCGAGTTCCTGGATTTCTTCACTTCCTGAAAAGAAATGTTTCAGTGCTTGGGAAAAGGTTCCTCAGTCCCTGGAAGAAGGTTCCCCTGTCTGGCAAAACGTTCTCCAGGTTTTGCAAAGGTTTCCGAGCTTCCTGAGCTTGTGGAACTATTCATTTTCTCGAAAAGAAAAAAAGGTGAAATGAACTGAAAATCACCGTCATGAAAAGGTGAGCTTGAGAAAATAAAATAAAAAATAAAGGTTCTGGAGCTCGTGAAAAAGTTCTCCTGAAACCATTCTTCAAGTTCCTCAAATGTTTTGACGAGGTTATGACGAGGGCTGCTTGAGTTCCTTCAAATATTGCTTGGTTTATGAAAAAATGGTTCCAGAAAAGGTTCCCTGGAATCCTAAAGGTTCTTGATTCCATGAAAATGAAACCCAAATACCCAAGTTGGGAACTGTGAGGACCTTCCTACTAACTTGGATTTAAATCATGGCTCCTGTCCTTTACACACACACACACACACACACACACACACACACTTTGTATCCGTGTGTGTGTGTGTGTCTGCTTCTTCTCCACTTGTCTCTGCAAGTGTCTGGAATACAAATGTGATCCTACACACCCTCTGAAAATGGAGAGGGAGGGGCGAGAGAGATGTACACAGAGAGAGAGAGAGAGAGAGAGAAGAGAGAGAAATGCAGCATCTTTACTAAATAAAGAAGAGGCTATGAAGGAAAGTGTGTGTGTGTGTGTGTGTGTGTGTGTGTGTGTGTGTGTGTGTGTCCTGTCTCGCACATTGAAAACACCCCATGTTGTTGATTTTTCTCTTTCTAGCTCACCAGCTGTGTTTCTGCTGAGCTTCGGGAACCTTCTGAGAAACCGAAGCTCTTCACCCTGAACAAGTTAGCTAACATTGCAACGAGGGCTTCCTGAATTCTTTGAAAAAGTTCCTTGGTTCCTGCCCCCGGAGTCTTGTAACATCTATTTAGTTCCTGGATTTCTTCACGTCCTAAAAATGGTCCTAAGCTCATGAACAGATTCTTCAGGTTCTGGTTCCTAAAAACAAGTTTGTGAAAAGGTTCCTGAGTCCCTTTTAAAGGTTTTACGAGGTTATGAAAAATGCATGGATGGGTTCTTTTAGTTCCTGAAAAAGTTCTTGAGCTTCCTGAGTTCCTGCATGTCTTTATTCCCGGGTTCGTGAAAAGGTTCTGATGTAAATTCTGGATTTTTTTTTCACTTCCGGGGGTTCAGGAAAAGGTTCTTTAATTTCTGAACAGGGGTCATTGCCATGTTTTTGAGATGAATAGGCCACGCCTCCTTGACTTGGACAAACAGATAAATAGACCATGGAGAGCCCTTGATGAGCAAAGTTGCTAGATTGCATTTCAACAAGGAGTTTTTTAGTTCTTGGGGAAAAGTTCCTAAGTTCCTGAAAACCTTCCTGTGTTTCTGAAAGGCTTCTGAAGTTTAACAAAATGTTCATCATTTCCTAGAATTCTTCTGAAACCTTGAAGAGGGTTTATGAGTTCCTTAAAAAAAATCATTGTTTTGTTTAAAAAATAAAAGAGAGAGAGAGAGAGAGAGTTCCTGAAAAGGTTCTTGTGATCCTTAAATGGGTT
Organism: Ameiurus melas; assembly: GCA_012411365.1. NCBI lineage: Eukaryota > Metazoa > Chordata > Actinopteri > Siluriformes > Ictaluridae > Ameiurus > Ameiurus melas. Next base: position 6,394,996 of record CM022774.1, read on the forward strand.
CTTGAGCAGAAATGTTCCTGAGTTTTGTTTGACTTTTTTTGAGTTTTGTCAAAAGGTTCCTAAAACCCATAAAGGGTTGCTGAGTTCCTGAAAAAAATCATCTTCTTCTTTTAGTTCCGGAAAAGGTTCCTGTGTTCCTCAAATAAGGTCCCGGGTTCCTGAGTTTGTGAGTGTTTGTGGAAAGGTTCCTAAAAAAGTTCTTGAGACCATGAGAAACTTTGCAGAAACTTGGCTACTATCTTGGATTGAAATCATAACTCCTGTCTCACACACACACACACACACACACACACACACACGCGCACACACACACGCACACACACACACACACACACACACAACGACAGGATGATAGAAAGCAGGCAGGACAGCTGTTTACAGCAGGAGAATGTGTAAGTAGCTTTTTGGCAGTTGGAGATGGTTCTGATGGTCCTGTAGTGGTTCCTGACATTCCCTGACTTTCTAGCTCACTGAGCTGTGTTTAGTCTGTCCACAGCTAAATTTACACACACACACACACACACACACACACACATTTGTTTCTGCTTGGTGTCCTCCATGTGATTCAGTACCTGTCTCACCATCTGTAAAAGATGAAGAGCTGAAAAAGGTTCCCGAGTGAACAGAGTCTTGAGTTCCCGGATTCCTGAAAAGGCTTCTGGGTTCCTGAAAAAGATTTCTGAGCTCGTGTCAAAAGGTTCTTGAGTCCTGGTCAAAAGTTTCTGAGTGGGTAAAAAGGCTTCTTGGTTCCCGAAAATGCTCCTGAGTTTGTGAAAAAGATTCCAGTGTTCCTAAAACAGTTATTGAGTTTGTCACAAGGTTCCTGAGTTCTCGAACAGACTTGAGATAGCAGCAAGGTTCTTGTGTCTGTGAAAAGGTTCCCGAGCTTGAGAAAGTTTATTCTTGGGGGGGAAAAAAAAGAAAGAATCCTTAGTTCCTGAAAAAGTGTCTGAGTTCGTGAAAAAGATTCTAAAGTTCATGTAATGGTTCCTGAGTTTGTGAAATGGTTCCTGATTTCTTGAACAGATTCCTGGGTTTGCAAGAAAAAAAAAAAAAAAAAAAAAGCTTCTTGATTGTATGAAAAGGATCTTGGGATTGAGCAAGTTTATTAAGTTCCTGAAAATGTTCCTGGTTTCCTGAGAAGGCTCCCAGGTTGGTGAAACATTCCTTCGTTCGTGAAAATATTCTTGAGTTTGTAAAAAGATTCTTGTAGAGTAGAGAAGG
>CM022774.1:6403719-6408719 GCA_012411365.1 Ameiurus melas
TGCCTCAGTCTGTGCTTCAGCAGAAGCCGTGTCCGAAAGCATCGGCGTCCCTCGAGAGAATCATCGAGATCCAGAGTAAGTCAGAGAGAAAGTGATTGAGGGGAGAGAGGAGAGAGAGGAAGAGGAGAAGAGAGAGAAGAAGAAAGAGGAAGAAGAGGGAGAGAGAGAGAGAGAGAGAGAGAGGAGAGAGAGGAGAGAGAGAGGAGGAGAGAGGAAGAGAGAGAGGGAGAGAGAGGGAGAGAGAGAGAGGGAGGGAGAGAGAGAAGTGTTGGCATGTGATTTGATTGGTTTTTAAATGCTGGTTCTCTGATTTATATTTTGACCAATCAGTGCTTTATTATTATTATTATTATTATTATTTTTAGCTCCACCCACATGAGAGGAACTATACTGTACTATAAACTATAAAGTACTATACAGAATATACAGTGGTGTGAAAAAGTGTTTGCCCCCTTCCTCATTTCCTGTTCCTTTGCATGTTTGTCACACTTAAGTGTTTCAGAACATCAAACCAATTTAAACAATAGTCAAGGACAACACAAGTAAACACAAAATGCAATTTGTAAATGAAGGTGTTTATTATTAAAGGTGAAAAAATCCAAACCATCATGGCCCTGTGTGAAAAAGTGATTGCCCCCTAAACCTAATAACTGGTTGGGCCACCCTTAGCAGCAACAACTGCAACCAAGCGTTTGCGATAACGTGCAATGAGGCTTTTACAGCGTGACCTGGAGGAATTTTGGCCCACTCATCTTTGCAGAATTGTCCTAATTCAGTTACATTAGAGGGTTTTCGAGCATGAACGGCCTTTTTAAGGTCATACCACAACATCTCAATAGGATTCAGGTCAGGACTTCGGCTAGGCCACTCCAAAGTCTTCATTTTGTTTTTCTTCAGCCATTCGTGTGTGGACTTGCTGGTGTGTTTAGGATCATTGTCCTGCTGCAGAACCCAAGTTCGTTTCAGCTTGAGTACACGAACAGATGGTCGGACATTCTCCTTCAGGATCTCTTGGTAGACAGCAGAATTCATAGTTTCCTTTTATCACGGCAAGTCTTCCAGGTCCGGAAGCGGAAAACAGCCCCAGACCATCACACTACCACCACCATATTTTACTGTTGGTATAATGTTCTTTTTATGAAATGCAGTGTTCCTTCTACGCCAGATATACTTGGACACACACCTTCCAAAAAGTTCCACTTTTGTCTCATCGGTCCACAGAATGTTGTCCCAAAAGTCTTGGGGATCATCAAGATGTGTTGTGGAGAAATTGAGACGAGCTTTGATGTTCTTTTTGCTCAGCAGTGGTTTTCTCCTTGGAACTCTGCCATGCAGGCCATTTTTGCCCAGTCTTTTCCTGATGGTGGAGGCATGAACGCTGACTTTAACTGAGGCAAGTGAGGCCTGCAGTTCTTTGGACGTTGTTGTGGGGTCTTTTGTGACCTCTTGGATGAGTCGTTGCTGCGCTCTTGGGGTAATTTTGGGCGGCCGGCCACTCCTGGGAAGGTTCACCACTGTTCCATGTCTTCGCCATTTGTGGATAATGGCTCTCACTCGGTTCTCTCGGATTCCCAAAGCTTTGGAAATGGCTTTATAACCCTTTCCAGACTGATAGATCTCAATTACTTTCTTTCTCAATTGTTCCTGAATTTCTTTGGGTCTCGGCTTGATGTGCAGCTTTTAAGGATCTTCTGGTGGACCTTACTGTGTCAAGCAGCTCCTATTTAAGTGATGCCTTGATTGTGAACAGGTGTGGCAATAATCAGGCCTGGGTGTGGCTAGAGAAATTGAACTCAGGTGTGGACAACCACAGTTATAGTATGTTTTAACAAGGGGGGCAATCACTTTTTCACACAGGGCCATGATGGTTTGGATTTTTTTTCACCTTTAATAATAAACACCTTCATTTACAAATTGCATTTTGTGTTTACTTGTGTTGTCCTTGACTATTGTTTAAATTGGTTTGATGTTCCGAAACACTTAAGTGTGACAAACATGCAAAGGAACAGGAAATGAGGAAGGGGGCAAACACTTTTTCACACCACTGTAGATGTAGCTGTTCCTGACACCGCACTGTTATACTGTTTATTTTAAAATGTGTTAAATATTCAAAATGACAAAAGATTCAATTCAGTATGATTGCATGATTAATATTTCACATCTGTCTCTCTCTGTCTGTCTCTCTCTCTTTGTCTCTCTCTCTCTGTCTGTCTCTCTCTCACGGTCTCTGTCTCTCTCTCTCTCTCTCTCTCTCTCTCTCTCTCTCTCACTGTCTCTCTCTCTCACTGTCTGTCTCTCTCTCTCTCTGTCTGTCTCTCTCTCACGGTTTCTGTCTCTGTCTCTCTCTCTCTCACTCTCTCTCTCTCGCTGTCTCTCTCTCTCTCTCTCTCTCTTTGTCTCTCTCTCTCTGTCTGTCTCTCTCTCACGGTCTCTGTCTCTCTCTCTCTCTCTCTCTCTCTCTCTCTCTCTCTCTCTCTCTCTCTCACTGTCTGTCTCTCTCTCACTGTCTCTGTCTCTCTCTGTGTCTCTCTCACCATCTGTCTCTCTCACTGTCTCTTCTCTGTCCTCTCTCTCTCTCTCACTGTCTCTCTCTCTCACTGTCTCTCTCTCTGTCTCTCTTGTCTCTCTCTTTTTCTCTCTCTCACGGTCTCTATCTCTCTCACTGTCTCTGTCTCTCACTGTCTCTGTGTCTCTCTCTCTCTCCTCTCTCACTGTCTCTCTCTCTCACTGTCTCTGTCTCTCACTGTCTCTCTCTCTCTGTCTCTCTCTCTCACTGTCTATCTCTCTCACTGCCTCTCTCTTCTCTCTCTCTCTCTCTCACTGTCTCTCTGTCTCTCTCTCACTGTCTATCTTCTCTCTCTCTCTGTCTCTCTCTCTCTCTCTCTCCTCTCTCTCACTGTCTCTCTGTCTCTCTCTCTCTGTCTCTCTCTCTCACTGTCTATCTCTCTCTCACTGTCTCTCTCTGTCTCTCTCTCTCTCTCTCTCACTGTCTCTTTGTCTCTCTTCTCTCTGTCTCTCTCTCTCACTGTCTATCTCTCTCTCACTGTCTCTCTCTTTCTCTCTCTCTCTCTCTCTCTCTCTCTCTCACTGTCTCTCTGTCTCTCTCTGTCTCTCTCTCTCACTGTCTATCTCTCTCTCACTGTCTCTCTCTGTCTCTCTCTCTCTCACTGTCTCTCTGTCTCACTGTCTATCTCTCTCTCACTGTCTATCTGTCTCTCTCTCACTGTCTATCTCTCTCTCACTGTCTATCTCTCTCTCTCTCTCTCTCTCACTGTCTCTCTGTCTCTCTCTCACTGTCTATCTCTCTCTCACTGTTTCTCTCTCTCACTGTCTCTCTGTCTCTCTCTCACTGTCTATCTCTCTCTCTCTCTCTCTCACTGTCTCTTGTCTCTCTCTCACTGTCTATCTCTCTCTCACTGTCTATCTCTCTCTCTCTCTCTCTCTCTCTCCTCACTGTCTCTCTGTCTCTCTCTCACTGTCTATCTCTCTCTCTCTCTCTCTCTCACTGTCTCTCTGTCTCTCTCTCACTGTCTATCTCTCTCTCACTGTCTCTCTCTGTCTCTCTCTCTCTCTAGGTAAACACTGGTCCTCAGTACAGAGATTAGCACCCACGGTGTCTCAGTCTCTGCAGGACGCTCAGCGGCGGGAGAAGGACGAAGCGGACACGGTGACGGCCATGGCGTCTCTCACCGTGGACACGGAGCACACGGCGTCCTCCTCGCAGAGCGGCAGCAGGTACACACACACACACACACACACACACACACACGTGATCAGATTAAAAAGGTTTAATAAAAGGATTATCTTCCTTGTTATTATCTTTTATTTTTAGCCGTCTTTAAAGATGAGTCCTGCCTCGAATGAGTTAATAACACTGACACCACAGCGCTGTGGAGTTCTGGACTGTGATTGGTCAGAAGGTGTTGGTTAATTGTCTAGAACAGCAGCTCTGACCGCAGCGTCGTCGTGGTATGTTTCAGGGCTGCCGAGGAGCCGATGGAGGAGGAGCCCGTGCTGTAGGAGGGGGACACGTCCAGCACGGCGCGGTGGCGTCCACACCTGCTCGGCAGCGACGCTCCTTTCCTTCCACGCAGCTCTTTGATCGGTTCCTTCACTCGTTCTCCAGGTGCTCGATGGACGCACGCAGAACTCCGCTCCACTCCCACACGAGGAGGAGGAAGAAGAGGAGGAGGAAGAGGACCGGGTGGGCCGCCGAGCACACGTCCGGCAGCAGGACCCACTTTTTTCACTTTTCTTTTCTTTTTTTAAACTCCTTCTATTTTCCGCTCCTTTCGTGGAACGTGCGCAAAGAGACGACGCCGGGATGTTGTCATGGCAAAGGCGCATCAAGTGGGAAATCCCCCCCCCCCACACACAAAAACCTACATTTCTTGTACGAGATGCAAAAAGATTTCAGCGCAGACGCTCAGGCGTGAAGAGCTCAGAGGTTTTTAACCGCGCTGAAACTGACGATCTTTACGTACAGTTACAAAAGCACACAGACGTGTATGAATATTACACATGTACCGGTGTGTGTGTGTGTGTGTGTGTGTGTGTGTGTGTGTGTGTTGTATTTGTCCATTTGTGGAGGTGGAACCCGTGACCTTTTTTGGCGCTCGAGGAGGATGACGCTTCTTTTTTCTTTTCTTTTTTTCTTCACATAAAAGTCACATACACACTGATTCACGCACAAACACACAAGAAGAAAGCACACTGAGTGATTGACTCACTGAATCACCGACTCACTCAATCACCGAAAGACGTTCTCGATGAATCACTAACTTACTGACTGAATCATTCAATCACTAAGCCACTGACTGAATCGCTGACTGAATCATTAAATCACTGACTGATTCACTAACCCACTGACTGAATAACTAAATCACTGATTGATTGACTGAATCACTAACTCACTGACTGAATCACTAACCCACTGACTGAATCATTAAATCACTGACTGATTCACTAACCCACTGACTGAATCATTAAATCACTGACTG
>CM022774.1:6411219-6523719 GCA_012411365.1 Ameiurus melas
GATACGATTTTATTCTTAAAGCGACGATTCAATTCAATGTTCTGATTCGTTTACGCTTCGATTCAACGTTCTGATTCGTTTACGCTTCGATTCAACGTTCTGATTCGTTTACGCTTCGATTCAACGTTCTGATTCGTTTACGCTTCGATTCAACGTTCTGATTCGTTTACGCTTCGATTCAACGTTCTGATTCGTTTACGCTTCGATTCAACGTTCTGATCTTTCATTCATTCAATGTTCTATTCGTTTACGATCGATCCAATGTTTATTTTATTCATTCAACGTTCTGATTCGTTTCGACGATTCAATGTTCTGATTCGTTTACGATTCGATTCAATGTTCTGATTCGTTTACGATTCGATTCAATGTTCTGATTCGTTTACGATTCGATTCAACGTTCTGATTCGTTTACGATTCGATTCAATGTTCTGATTCGTTTACGATTCGATCCAATGTTCTGATTCTTACGATTCGATTCAATGTTCTGATTCATTTACGATTCGATTCAATGTTCTGATTCGTTTACGATTCGATTCAATGTTCTGATTCGTTTACGATTCGATTCGGTTCGGTTTCCTCCGAACCCGGCGTCGAGCCTACCCTTTAATCCGTGTATTAAGAGCGTCAGTAAAGGACCTGATATTTAACATGATGTGTTTTTACACACCAGTTCCCGTCCTGTCCTTTTAGTTTAGATAACAATCCGCTCGTATTCGATTCTAACCGATTCATGATTCGTAACTGCCGCATCGGTTCGTTCCAGACGCTGCCTTTTAAATCTCGCTGCATCGACCCAAACCGCTAAACCGTTCCTCCCCCGAGTGTACCGTACTGTACATAGTACAGTATGTGGCCAAAAGTATGTGAACACCTGATCATCGCACCTGTGTAAGTGCTCTTCCACAAAGAAGTTACGATGTACCTTCACTGGAACTAAGCGGGACAAACGCTGCTCCAGCGTGAGCACAACGCGAGCTCCATGAAGACGCGGTGTGTGAAGGTAGAACATCTCGAGTGTCCTGTACAGAGCCCTGACCTCAACCCACGCCTTTGGGATGAGCTGGAGCTGGAGCTTCCTCACATCGACCTCACTAACGCTCTCGTATCTGAACGAACACGAAAGTCCCACAGCCACGCCCTGAAATCTAGAGCGACGCCTTCGCGCAAGAAAGCGTGGCGCGCATGCTAACAGCAAACGGGAGGACTAGATCTAGACTGGGACGTTCAGCACGCACATCTGGGTGTGAGGGTCAGAGGTGCACAAACTTTGTAGCCGTGTCGTGTATACACGTATTAACTGGGTTGTTTTTTTTTCCCGGTTAAACTTCAATAAGCGCTCGGTAAGAAGCGGGTCGAAGTGAACCGAGAAAATCCAGAACTGTCCATCTGAGTCACTCTGTAGCACAGGAGTCAAAGGAAAGCCGCATTATTATTATTATTATTATTATTATTATTATTATTATTAATTGATTGATTATTTATGCATTCTATATTGTAATTACGTGTATCGGGTTTAAGGTGTCAGTCGAAGCGGTGATGGAGAACAGTGGACCGGCAGTACGCTACACCGCACTACACCGCACTACACACGACTCAGCCGTCTAATATCCACCGTCTAATTCGTCTTAGTCTAATCTCTGACGTTTGCACGTTACGGACTGAGACCGGGCGGGGGAAAAAAAAAAAAAAAGGTCTTTAAAGACAAAGATTTCGATGGATTCATTTTTCTTTCCTTATTTAATAACGAAGAAAACATGTTTGTTTGTTTGTTTGTTTGTTTTTAAATAATAAAACAACCTAGAGGCAAAAAGGGGTCGCGCTCGGCACGATGCTCCCACCACCACGCTTCACTGTGAGGTCTGTGTATTTTCAGGATCGAGCTCAGGATGGGACATTTCGTGGGCTTTTTCTTTTTTTGGGGGGGGTAGTTCGTTTGTTTTTGTAAAAAACAAAACAAAAAAACAACAACAACAACAACAACAACATCTCAACCTGGTTAATTATTAACAGCGTATTTGTTGAAAGGCTGGTTGTCCCCCTGTTGATGGGTTGTACAGTATATACATATATATATATATATATATATAAAATGTTAATAAATCTTTTTACATCTTTTGGGGGCGGGGAAAGAAAATGTGATGATCGGATTCCAGCGTTTGCCTTCAGTCTGGTGTGGATCGTCTCGTAGGAGATCATTTCCTTGTCTTAAAACACACACACACACACACGCACACACACACAAAAACAACCAAACGAGACCTTTGCGACGTCCCTCTTCCTCGACTCTCTCCGCTTTATTTATTTGGAGTCGGAAATGCAGGGTCGTCGGTCGTTTCGTGGGTTTTTGGAAATCGCGGCGTTCGGTTTAAACCGTCGCTTGTAAATCGGAACCGTTCGACTGACCGCGCGCGCGTCAACACATCAAAGCCGGACATCTCGTTTCGCTCGGGGTGAAAACGTCGTTTATTTCGGGGTGTGGTTTTTTTTTTGTTTTGTTTTTTTCTTAGAGCGGTCGTGGTTTTCATTTTGTACTCCGTGTCTTCGGAGCACACGTGCCTACAATCACACGCGCGCGCGCACTCGGACAGCTTTCTCGGAATGCGGCCGCGCTCGGGAAGGTCACGTGACCCTGCGGCACGCCGTACTTTATGTATGTGTACATGTGCGAACGGGGAAGTACTGTGAGCGTGTCTCGTCGCTTCGTGTCTCGGCCCCGTTCGACGGTACGTCCTCGGGGGTGCGTCGGACGGGCGGCCATGTCGGACGTGGGCGTGTCCCTGTTCGGTCTGCACTATTTGTTCGGGGTTTTTTATTCGGAGCGAGAGCAGCAGGCAGACAAAGTTTTCTAAAAAAAAAAATATATATATATATATATATATATATAAAATGAATGAATAAAAGCGTCAGGTGGACACTGGGAGAACCGTTGTGTATCAGCGTTCGCACTATTTTGCTATTCCGTAAATATGTATATTTATTGCTATTTCATGTTGTGTATATGTCGTGCCCCAATGATCACCGAGGTTTATTGTATATTTCCTTTTCTTACTTTTTTGGGAGTTTTTTTTTTTTATTAGTTTTTGTTTGTTTGTTGGTTTTAAAGCGAGACATCACGTCCTTTCCATCGTTCTGGTGTTTTCCGTCGCTATCGCCACTCTATGTATGTGATTGGAGGTGTCGTTTTAAAATCTTTGCATTTTTAATACTCTCTCTCTCTCTCTCTCTCTCTCTCTCTCTCTCTTCTGGTCATATTGATATGCAGAAGTGAAAAGTTTGATCGAAGCACATTCCTCAATTTTCTGTGTGTTTTTTTTTTCTCTTTTTCTTAATGCTTTCATGTTTTGCGAAAATACCAAGGTGTGTATAATACCGAAGTTCGAACCGCCACACACACACACACACACACACACACACACACACACACACACACGTGTATATAGAGTGCATATATGTGTACACATGTGCAATACACGCTATTTGAGCAATCTATTACTGTGATTATAATTCATTAAAATCGCTGTCTCTTTCAGCTCCTCTGCGTCGGTCTCTGTCTCGTACGCCGTGGCGAATCGTTTCGGTACTCCCAATTCTACAGCACTGCTCATAGAGTACGACGTACTACTTTAACCGTAGCGTCTGAAACACACGGGCGGACAGTTCCATTCATTCACGTACGGTGATCTTACTGCACTGAGCTGCACTCAGACCTGCGTCGTCGTGGCGACCCGAGTTTCTACCAAGGTTTGAGAACTGACCAATGCACTAAATGAAACTGCTTCTAGAACCTTCGTATAAACTAGAACTGAAGATAAAGCTTCAAAGCTGCATGATGGCTCTAGGTTCTACCAAGTTTTTAGAACCTTCTTATAAACAAACAGAGCAAAAAAACAAAAAAAAATAGTGCTGGCACTTTGATCTATAACTTCAAAACAGAGTGAAGACCCTGGTTTCTACCAAGGTTCTAAAACCTTATGAACTAAAACTTCAAAACAGTATGATGGTCTTTGGTTCTGCCAAGGTTCTAGAGCCGCCTTCTGGGCTAAAACGTTCAGGACTCTACTTTGAACAAAAGGCTTAAAGCGGCATGACAACCCTGGGCTCTACCAAGGTTCTTTGAAATAAACTTCAAAGCAGCATGATATCCCTAGGTTCTACCTTCTTATGAACGTATGAACTAAAACTACCATGGTTCTAGAACTCTAAACTAAAGCGTCAAAGCTGCATGATGGCCCGAGGTTCGACCAAATTTTTAGAACCTTCTTATAAACCAACAAAAAAAAAGTTCTGGCACTCTCTGATCTAAAACTCCAAAACAGAGTGAAGACCCTTATTTCTACCAAGGTTCTAAAACCTTCTAATGAACTAAAACCGTACTTTGAACTAAACCGTCAAAACAGCGTGATGGCCTTTGGTTCTGCCAAGGTTCTAGAAGCTTCTTATGAAGTAAAAAGTTCAGAACTCTACTTTAAACAAAAAACTTAATGCGGCATGACAACGCTAGGCCCTACCAATGTTCTAGAACCTTACTACAACTAAAACTTCAAAGCAGTGTGACGACCCTAGGTCCTACCAAAACTTCAAAACAGCGTGATAGCCTTTGGTTCGACGAAGGTTCTAGAACCTTCTTATGAACTGAAAAGTTCCAGAACTCTACTTTAAACAGAAAGCTTAAAGCAGCAGGACATGACGAACTAGTCCTAGGTTTTTGAACCTCCTGAATGAAATGGGGGGGCATGCTACATGATAGGGGAGGCTTGGGGGCTTTAGTTACAAGAGGTTGAGAACCTCTGTGTTGGATCAATAATTACCAAACAACAGTTGAACTTTGGATTTATCCTCGCATGGGCACATCAAAAGGTTTGAAGTGGGCGTAACCACTATTAATTAAATGGTAACTCTTGACGGGAATGAGATATTTTCACCAAACTTGGTAAACTTATGTAGGGTCTCAGTCTGAGGGCAGTTGTTAAAAATGGAAGAGATTGGCCACTTGGTGGCGCTATAATATTTAAAAAATATATATATATATACAAACCGTGTACATGACTGTATGTCACTCAGTGTTTCAGAAATACACATATTATTTGTATCCTACATTAGAGCTTCTGATTCGGAACAACTTTGTCTCTAGGACCACTGCTGTCAATCAAATCGTTCATATAAATGTTTGAGATTAATTTATCCTAGGTTTTTTTTTATCAACTGTAATATTCCTATTGCAGGATAATTCTGTGGACTACTTAGATAAATTATTTATTTATTTATTTTTTAAGTTGAAGTTTTGATTTACAGCATTTGGCAAACGCCCTTATCCAGAGCGACTGACATTCATCTCACTTATACACCTGAGCCGTCGAGAGTTAAGGGCCTTGCTCAAGCGCCCAGCAGTGGCAGCCTGGTTGTGAACTCACGAGCTTCTGGGGAACGGTCCACCATCTTAACCACTGAGCTACCACTGCCCAATTTACCCTCGTAAAGGCACATCACAAAGTCTGAAGTGGGCGTGCCCACTTTTACTTAAGCCGTTATAACTCTTGAACAGAACGAGATATTTTCACCAAACTTGGGATACTTACATATGGGTTCAATCTGAGGACAATTCTGACGAAAAATAAATAAATAAATACAAAATTACTGATTGTGACCAGTTGGTGGCGCTATAACAGAACAAAATATAAAATTGGGAGTACAATGTGGAACCGTTGGTCTGGATAAATAAAAATCTTGCAAGAATTCTCCTTGTCCTGTGAATCTTGAAAAACATGGCCGCTTCTGGTCGAGCAATGTTCAGCAGCTATTAGACAAGCTTAAGGAATGTTCTTGGTTTTCCTTTGATTTATTAAGTAATATTAAGTAATATCTTAACGTCTTTAAGGGCCCTAAACGGCTTGAACCTCGATAATTATATTTATATTTATATTTATATTTATTATTATTATTATTATTATTATTATTATTATTATTATTATTATTATTATTATTATTATTATTATTATGATACCCAACCGCCGCACCCCCCATATAGCCCCGCCCCGCTCTCTGATTGGCCGCGGTGTCGTCACTACGCACGCTGACGTAAGCACGTAAGCGTCCCGTCCTGCGCTCCGGCTGCTTTCGCTTTGGCGGAGAAGATGGCGGCTCCGGGACCGGGGGAGTATTTCAGCATCGGGAGCCATGTCGCCTGCCTCACCTGCCTGGGACAGCGCTTACAGGGAGAGGTCGTCGCTTTCGATTATCAAACCAAGATGCTGACTTTGAGTATCCTTTATTCATTTAAAATAAAATGAAATGAAATTTAAGAAATGTAAAAAAAAAAAAAAAAAAATCCCCGGATGTCGGCGTCTCGAGGGCTAGTTCTGCTGTACTACGCTAGCTAAGCTAAGCTAAGCTAACTAACTAACTGTTCCTGTGTAAGCGACATGGCGCGTAATGGAGTCTGTAATCCGCGTGTGTTTATTTGTCATTGATGAGGTTTGAAATAAAGCTTTAGAGTGAGAATGTAGATGTCTAACACGGACGCTGTGGGATAAAGTGGCGGTTCTGGTGTCACCTTTTAGCCAGTCCCCCTAACACACCCCTTTTAAAGTCCAGAAAAATGGCTTCTTTATGAGTTACACCGTGTCATGGGCCATTCTTCATCATCATCATCATCATCATACAGAAATAAATCAATAACAGGATCTGGTCCTGATTGTTTTTTTCTCACGTCTATAATCCCGATTTTTTATTTTTTTTTAGTTATTATTAAGTATTGCTGTAATATTTTCTAATGATTTCCACACACCTGGTCACGTGGTCAAATATGTGCGTGGAGTCGACACACAAAAAAAAGCACAACACGTGCAGGATTTCGGTAGTGTCTACGTCACACCCACGTGACCTATTGACTGCCACCGCGTGCAGGGGTGTGTGTGTTGAAGGAAATCTCCCCTCTGTGACGCTCTTCTGACGACTTCAGTGGCCTGTTCTCGTCTTTCCCCTGACAGTCTGGCGTCATGTGACCCGGTCGCTACGTCGGACTCGGCGGTAGTGCGAGCGTCGTCGTTCTGACACGTGCCCGAGGAGTAAAAATCCCAGTCGGAAACGTCGTATCCGTCAGCGACGGTTCACTCCGTGTAAATTAACGTTCTGTCGTGGATTCCTCGCCGCCGTCGTCGTCCTTCCCAACCCTGCAAGACTCTCGTTCGTCTTCGGGACGCGAGCGAAGACTCGAGCGAAAACCTGCGAGATTTCCGTCCCTCCGTTTACGGCCCGCTAACCGAAACTTTCAACAAAGTCGTTCCGGTGACTCCAGAAGGTTTCGTCTCGGGTTTTATAGAGCGAACGCTTTATACGAAAGTCTTTTACTTTCATGAAATATCTTCACTTCCCGTAGATCTCGCACGCACGTCCTTCTGGCGTTTTCATTTCCGGGTGAATTGTCCCTCTAACACGCCGAGGAGCTCAGCATCTCTTTCGGTTGTGGAGTCGAAACGTGGCGTGTTTAGTCGTAGAGGTCTCGTACGGTAGAGTTACACGCATCCGAGGTCGTATCTGGCGTCTCCGTGTCATGATTTCATGAAGACGTTTCTACGATACGCATCACCATATATACACGTATCCCAGTCTGCTTTAGTTCGTGCTTTTGTTCGCCGTGATGTCTAAAATACCGTCTTCTACCCGGGGCTGTCCGAATACTCGATTCTGATTGGCTGGAAGGTTTGCGTTAATTTATTTATTTATTTTATCGGGGCAGCTGATGTGATGTAAATAATCAGTACTTAATGTTTAAAAATGTTTCATTAATAATGAGCGAATGCATTATTACTATACCATAAATTTATTACTATTTATTTTCCCAGAAACTTTTTTAATTATTTTTATTTATTTATTTATTTTTTAACTTGCTCAGTGTGGAATTTTTGTAACTTTTTATTTATTTATTTATTTATTTTTTATTTAACTTTTAAAATGTCTTCTCGTGTGTGTTCTTTCTTTATGTATGTATGTATGTATTTCTTGCCATAAATGTAGCCCTAGATGCTGGCGTAGCATTAAAAACTAAACACCTAAACGTATTATTATTATTATTATTATTATTATTATTATTATTAATGCTGCGTTACTGTATTGCCAGCAGTTTGAGTAAACGGTCATGGTCTGGTATCGTACCCTTATCGTTTAGAGATTATGTTGAATCTCTTCTCTCGTGATCGGCATTTATAAGATCACGCGGCGCGTTTTATTAAAAAAAAATTCAACTGTTAAATTTCCACGCTCGTCGTTCGCTTCTGCACTGGTCGTCTTCCTTGACCGCTCGTTTTTTCCCAGAATGCCCCTCGTCCAGTGGGAAGTCCCACCTCAACGACGTCATCCTGGTTAATTTAGCCTACGTGTCCAAGGTGGACACCATCAACGAGCGCAGCGGGACTCCGCCCCCTTTAGCGTCTCTCAATTTCAGCAAGGTAAGAACGCTCGGGCTCGATCGTCCCGAAAGTTCACATCCGGTTACCACGGAATCGGGCGAGTACGTCAAGCTCTCTCTCTCTCTCTCTCTCTCTCTCCTCCACTCGTCTCTTCTCCAGCTCGCCAGTAGAGCTCGGGCGGAGAAAGAAGACAAGTTGGCGCAGGCGTACGCCATCAGCGCCGGAGTCTCGGCGGAGGGCCAGCAGCTGTTCCAGACCATTCATAAAACGTGAGCGCCGTTTTTTTAAAAATCTTTCCTTCACGTAGAAAAACGTTCCCGTCTCTCGGATCTGTCTCTCACTGCCCCTCCCCGATGACGTTTCTCTTCTTCAGCATCAAAGACTGCAAGTGGCAGGAGAAGAACATCGTGGTGATGGACGACGTCGTCATCACGCCGCCGTACCGAGCGGACAACTGCAGAGGCAAAGAGAGCAGCGCGTTAGGACACGTACGCAAAATAGTAAGTCCTGCTTCGAACACGCCCGTGCATGGCACTTCACGGGGACTTTTATTTATTTATTTATTCATAATCCGTTCATGAAGCAAGCGAAGATTCCCAGGTGAATAATCTCCTTATAAAGCCGCACGAAGCGTATCTCTCACGACTGATTGATTTTTATTTATTTATTTTAAAACCGAGTCTTCACACACATTATTGATCATGATCTTGATTTCTTGGTTTATTTTAGGACCGTTTACTGCTCTTTATAGTTTTTTTTATTTATTTATTTATTTCAAATGTAGAAGCGTTTTTTTTTTTAGAAAGCGTCTTTGCGCTACTTTTTTTGTTACATTTGTGAAAAACTCGTTTAATATCGCTTTGCTTATTTGTAAGTCGCTTTGGATAAAAGCGTCTGCCAAGTGAATAAATGTAAATGTAAAGTCGACAAAAATAAAATGTTTAGTAAGGAGGGAAAAAAAGAGGACAGTTTTAAAGCTTCGCGGCAAAAGTTCAAATACTTTTGTAAAAAAAAAAAAAAAAACGCTAGATATTTCTATATGAAAATGATTTATAAATTATTTATTATTATTATTATTATTACTACGATGTTGTCTAGCCCTAGTGAGACTTCTGAAATGAGCCTGGGTGTATTTAATTACGTTCAAATATTAATGAACGTCCTTGTTCTTTGTCGTTTACTTAAAATGTATTTTGTGTGTGTGTGTGTGTGTGTGTGTGTGTGTGTGTGTGTGTGCGCGCGCAGGTGGAGAAACACTTCCGTGACCTGGACCAGAAGTCTGTGCAGCGCTCCCCAGCACAACAAACACAGAAGGACTCGGTCTTGTTGGCATGAGCGCCGCCGACGCTAGATTATTCTTTTTTTGTTTGTTTTGGGGTTTTATTTTGTAATCTGCCTCGAGGCCGAGGTCGAGGTCACCACCTCCTTCGTCCCTACCGGCGCGAGCGCTCTACACGGAGAACAAAAAAAAACGAAAAAAAAAAACAGCCAAACCCGACAGAATAGCAGAATTCGTTTTAGAAAATGTTTAAATTAACGACAGAGTGTCTTTTTTTTTTTTTTTCCCTTCCCCATCCCCCCAGTTGGCCTTTTTTCCTCTCCTGACATAAATGTCCTCCGCACTCGTGTATTTGCCCAGAAGAATGAATGAACATCAGGCTTTCGGTTCTTTTATGCCTTTTTAAAAAAGTATTCTTTTTTTTTTTTTTTATGAAGTGTGGACTGTGGAGTTTTGAGTCACGCTGCAGTTTATTTCCTGTCCTGCGGTGGTATATATATACGTGTGTGTGTGTGTCCGATTGGCCGTAAACTAAAGACCACTATTGGTCAGCGTAGCGTGAATTCAGTGTCGAAGAACAGAAACATTCTAGAAGGACCTGGTTTGCGTTGCCGCCGTGTGAATGTACCACCTGACCCCGGTGTCGGAACAGAGCCCGGTTTCTGAAACTCATCATGTTAAAGGAAATCCCCCCACTGAAACGTGCTTCTATTGAAGTACGTGATGTGTTTAGCGACTCTGGTGCTCGTCTGTCGGTCAGTGCCGGGTTCTCGTCATTCCTGTGAGGTTAGCGGTTGGAAGAGAGGGACGTCGTCGTAGCTAGTGCAGTTACAATGACGTTCGTTTGGAGACAAGATCAAAGATCTCAAAAAACCTGGAACAAACTCTGGACTCAAAGTCCCAGAATTCAACGCAGCCTCACGACAGGGTTGAGACTGGGCCCGGCTAATCGCCGATCTACGAGCGCGAAAGTTGAAGCTTTGGAAGCGATCTGTTTTGGCAGAACGTACGGTTAAGGAAGTGGGAGAGCCAGACAGACTGAAGGACTAAAGCGCCGCCGCATCGCTCCCATTAGGTAGGGCTGATTCGAGGCCTAAATCCCACTACACCGTTATCAGCAGGCAGTCGAAAGGCATTGTGGGTAATTTAGGAAACCCGTTAATGAGAGTGAAAATAAACCATTTGAACTAATAAATAAATAAATAAATAAATAGAATGCGTGTAAAGATGATTTATTTTCCCCTTTTAATATCATCTTTTGTGTTTGTGACTGTTTAAACTGGAGAGACTCCGCCCTGATCCTCACAGAGACTTGATTCCGCTCGCGTTACGGAATCTGTGCGGATCGGACGCTGAAAATTTGGCCTGGCGCTTCTCACACGCCTAAACCAAGGAACAGATCAGGAACGCCCGAGTACCTGGTGTGTCAGGAGGTTGTGGGCGTGTCCACATTTTGTTGGTTCTTTGGGGTTTATTTTTAAATATCAGTTGCTGGACGAGTCACTTCTTCATCTCGGGGGGGAAGCGGGGGATCCGATATCTCCGAAGGCTTGTAACTTGGCACAGAATTTCTGTTCTCGTGTTTAGCTGCTCATAACCTCTAAACGAAGGAGCGAAACTCTTCAGTAAGTTTACATTGTAGGTGAGAACTCTAAGCTGGCAGTGGAGAAACGCTTAGCGTGAGGAGCCTCCACCATCATGATGAGAACTCGTAGTATTATTATTATTATTATTATTATTAACACCTCACTGTGAAGCGATGGCCGTGTCTCTTCACTCCTGTACAGCAGAAAGCCTGAGCGACGCGTTTTAACAGCAGTGTTCATGCAGGTCCTGTACATTTAGCCTCCTTACATGTTCACACATGGGAGGGTTTTTCTGTTTTTCGCAGTTAACGTTCTCACCTCTCGGGACTGTGAACTGGAAATTCTTTGGAACTTCTTTCGCAAAAGACAAATGTGACATTGTGAATACCTCTTGCATCATAACGGGACCTCATTTTTTATTATCATCCCCCCCACCCCTGTCCTAACACCTCATTCCGTGACTGGTTTTTTTTTGTTGTTGTTGTTTCTTTAACACATCTGAAAAGAAGGCTGCGTTCCCCTTCACAGCAAACATGAGAGGTACTGATCTACCTGAACGAGATTCCAAAAAAAAACCCCCCCGAAAATACATACGAGCTGTGATGTCATGTTTCCGATTGAGACGGAAGAAGAAAGCCGGTACTCGTGGTCCTCCAGCTCGCTGCGGCGCGGTAAAGCCGCAGCCTGATATAGAGGCTCCAGCAGCGGCGTCAGACTGCGACGGTCGTCAGCGTTGGCGCTTTACGTCCAACTCTTAACGAGCGCTAACAAACCCGCCGTTGCTTAGGACTCTTTCCCAGTAAATTTATTCTTTTTTTTTTCTCTCTCATTTTTTGATTTTTAAATACGTAACATGGAAATAACGGTAATAAAAAAGTAAAACCGAACAGTCTTGTTGTCTTGGGTCTTTGTTCAAATTGGAAGCAGAACGCGAATAAGCTCACACTTCCTGTTTCCCTCAGGTATAAATGAGGTTGTATATGCGAAAAATCTCTTCATACGACCGCGCTGCTGAATTCTGGATTCCGATTGGTCAGAAGGTGATGATTTAAAAAAAATAATAAATTTCTATACGAGCAGCTCTGACAGTAGTGCAGCTACAAACCTCAAGTTTATATTAATGTTCTTCTTCTAATACGTTATTTCTGTAGTCACAGGGCCTCGTACAGCAGAAACTCCACATAAACACTCTTGTGGTATTCTCTAAAGTTTTCTGTAAAGAGAAGTTTATGTAACGTTTATGGAAGGAGTCTCCAGTGTCGGTGCTGTTTTTCTGTACGGGAGAGTCCTCAGTTTATGGTCGATGACTATAACTAAGTTGTTTCTTTGGAGTTTCGCAGTATCAAATGTAACGATCAATGGATAAAGAGCGCAACGTGTTATTCTTTAAGAAATAAAAAGTCAACGTTGGCTTACGAAGTACTATGGTTTAACAGGGATCAACTCCTATTATTTTCCTACAACAGCATGGCATGCAGTGTTCTATTCCATACCAGACCGCCAACACCACATCTGCTCATTACATAAAGGGTGCCGATAATTATGGCGTTTACATGAAATATGTGAGCGAAGTGATGCAGTACTTCACTCTGGTGAACAGATTTTGGTTTGATGAGCTACAGTTGTTTTATTTATTTGGACCTAAAAGTGAGCCGTACTGTACATATATTTGATAAAATAGCCAATCGGTGTGTACTGCCTTGTTGAATTCATCCACTTGTTATTTTTTAAAAGCAGCTTTAAGGAAAGTTTCATCCTAATTTGCAAGACTTTGCGAAAATTTGGTCATGAAGGAGGACATCCTGGAGCAAGGGGCTTTTTGTTTGCTTGTACAGTTAATGGCTATTTTAACATTGGACTCCATCAGAGCCCCAGTCTAGGTTGTAAATGTGTGACTTTGACACTTTAGAGTTGAGTAAAGTCGTAAACATCCCCCTTTTTGCTTTTTTTTTTTTCTTTTAATAATGGAAAGGATGTTTTTTTATTTTCAAAGCGTTTAACTCGAGACTTTGTTTTTCTAAAATGGCTGCCGGACTCTGTGGTGTTGGCGGCAGCAGCGCCATCTACAGCTCATCCCCAATATTACCGAAACGGTTAAAGTGACCTCTGAGCAACTTAACAGCTTTCGACCATTTATTGTTTACGTCCATAAACCTAACATCATTTTAATTTTTTTTTAGTTTCTTTATTAGTTTAATAACGATTTTATTAACGTATGAAACACAAGTTATGTCCTTGCTAAGCTACTGAATATAACTCGGTGGTTCGCGTGCCTGAGGTTTCTATGGAGACAGCGCGCGCGCGCGCACACTCAGGCCAACAAGGCTGGCTTACTTCCGGAATAGTTTTACGTCCCAAACTTATTACTTTTACATTATTTAATCCTTTTTTAAATACGAAATGAGAAAAGGAACCACTACTCTCAGGTAGGTCCATGGGAAAGTTTCTTTCCTTTTAAACTGGTACTAAATTATATAATAAATATATCATATTAAAATAGCAAAGGAGTCTACTTCCGGTTACTATGGTAACGCACGGCGTGTGTCTTCTGTATCTCTCTTCCTAATAATTCAGGTGTCCTGTGATTTTCAGGGAATGTCTCTACACCTTCATTGTCAAAAAGAAAGAAAGAACATTCCCGAAAGAAAGAAAATAATTGTGTACTTTTTCGACTCCAATGACCTGGCCTCCCTCCTGTCAGTCATTTTACAGACACGCCCCCAGTGCGCTGTCACCGCCCCAGAAACCATGTTGGGTGTTTAGAGAGCTGTGACTCGCCTTTCCTTTCAAGTCAAAGTGACGTCATAACAGTGTTTGCTGATGCGAAGTCTAGGTCTACATTTTTAAGGGGGCGGAGCTTTGTGTACATGGCTGGGAGTGGGGGCGGGGACAGCGAGTAAACAACAACAACATTCAACTTCGCCTTCAAGTTCCCGCAAACATTATGTATGGCATTTCAAGTAAAGATGTGTTATTTATTTATTTAAATGATATTCATATCAGGAAGGGTTAACGTACGTTTAGAGTAAAACTTTAAGGGCCATTATGCACCTGTTTGAATAAGTTTTAAAGGGTACATTATATTCACGTTTCCCGGTGTAAGATACACACTAGCGTATAGCGACAAGAAAAAAATAAGCACTTCTGGTACCTTTATTTCTAATAGTCAATATTGATGAACTCATTATTAACCCTTTATCTTTTTTTTTTTTTCAGTTGTTGTTGTTAAACCTCTACATGTTTCGCACACTGTTGCGATTTTATCTTCTTCAAATGATTTCAATATAACAAAAGTACAGAATATTTTGGAGGGTATTATGGGGGGTGTGGGGGGTACGGTACCATGTGGTAACCCTGTACAACAGTGGAAATTGAATTACATTTCATTCCTGTTTGTTACTTATTAAATTCTTAGCCACCTCTTGTCTGCTTGTGTCTCACTCCTGCAGTCCCATGGAGGAGAACGACGAGCTTTTCAGGTAGCTGGAATTACTGTATAACGCGAAACTGGTAGCTTTACGCTTCCATTACTTGTTAGCAACATATAGCTAACAAATAGAGCAAATATCGGACACGAGACATGATTTAACTGGTCATTTTATACTACTGTCTGTTGGATGTTATTAAATACCAGAAGATCAATTGGACTCTATGTGCAGGTCGTCCAAAAATACCCATAATGCCTCAAAGAACGAAGGACTCTCACCCAGCAAATCCACTCAAACCTGGACCGTAAAGGTGACATTTAGTGTTGCTAAACTTCTTTTGTTTGTTATTTGGATCATTTGACATCTTTCATATCCATCCTTGGGATTCTATGGTGGTTTCCCTTGAGCGATAATCCGGATTTTCCCGCACAGACGTTACTGCAGGAGCAGAGAGACGATGCAGAAGAGTGGGAAACCTCAGAGGAGTGGCTCGAGAGGAGGAGCTTGGAGAGTTGTGGCCTCACTCTGTCCCACCTCCTCTCTCAGTGCTCCACGGCTGCTGTGTGAGTCTGGTTACGAGCACTAACGTTAGCTAGATATCTAAAAATCAATTGCAAAGCTAATTTATCTATTAGTAGCTAGCTGGATATAATGTAAATAATCATGTGGATGATTAGATTTTTGCTAAATGAGATCAATTATGTCAACAACTTGGGCTTGGAGTGTGTTTTCTTTTTCTACCTGGGGCATTTTCCACTTAGAAAAAGGCTTTTTCCAGCTCAAATCTTTACCTGCCATGGGGCAGAGGCTTTGCCAATCCTGGGAAAGAGGCTTTGTCCATCCTGCAGCTTCTTCTGCCCAAGAGTAGGCTGTACGCCTTCTGTGCAACCTTTCTATTCTTTTGTCCACCCTGGTGCTCCCTTTGCGCATAATTCTGCTTAGCTTGGCCAAGACTTGGGGACTTTTTTTGATCCAATCTATCATTTCTTCTGCCCAAGAGTTATCTTCTGCCCAACACTGGGCATTTTTTGTCCAACACAGTGTTCTTCTGCCCAATCTATGGCTTTATCTACCCAGCCTTGATTTTCTTATGCCCAGACTGAAGCTTTTGCCTGAGCTGGGGCTTCTCTTGCCCATCCTGGGGCTTTATTTTTTACCCCACTGAGACCTTCTGCTCCTTCTTCTATCCATTCTGAGGCTTGTTTTGCCCCACCTGGTACTTCTAGTTACACCAAGGCTTCCTCTATCCATCCATGGGCTTGCTCTGTCTAATCTGGGGGTTCTTCTACCAGAATTGAGTCTTTCTCTGCCCAGGCACCATCTTTAGCCCAGGTTGGGGCTTCTTCTGTCTAACTTGGAGCTTCTTTTTTCCAACCTGGGTTATTTTTTATTTTATTTTATTTTTTTTTTACCCTAATGTGCTTATCTTATTGTCTCTTCTGCTCAAACTCGACTTCTGGTCTTCTGGTAATACTAAGGCTTCTCCTTTTGCCCAGCCTGGGACTTTTCCATCCTTGGTCCATCCTTGTGCTGTTTCTGCCCCGCATGTCATGTCTACACTGGGGCTTCCTCTTCCCAACCCATGGCTTTTCCCCCAATAATGCTTCCAAGCTGGTGATTCTTCTGCCCATTCTGGGACATTTTCTTGACAAGCAAACCTTTGCCAAGTCAAGGGTTTGGTCTGCAGTGATGTGCCACTTGAGGTGTGAGGTGTCTGAGTATGTTTGTGCTGATTGCAGATCTTACAGAGAGGATCAGGTGGAGATCGAATCCGAGTCCCTCGCTGACTTCCAGATGCAGCTTTACCAGTGAGTCGTAGATTGTATCATGTTGCTTGTGCTTCTGTGTATTTCTTATACTACTTTATATGTGGAATACAAATAATTGGCGCCTCATTCAGGATTCATTCCTGCCTTATACCATAAATACCTAATGCCTAAACACCGCGTCCTGTACACGCTCGCTGACGAGGAAAGAATCAGTAGATGATCCTGATGTTAACATTTGTCATAATAAAGTTTAAAAAGGAATAGATGACCGTTTGATGTTTGTGCAGAGCGATTGAGATGTACCACAGGAGAATACAGTGGCTGACTCGAGGCAGCAGAAAGGTAAATAATTAAACCTTATTTCCGCACACTGCAGGCGGAATTTTTTTTGTTTTTTTTTGCTTGTCTGTTTGTTTTTTCTGATTTCTCAGCACCATACTGTTGTGGTTCTGCATCTTTAGATCTTTGGGGTGGTGACAGGATCCAGACTTGGAGTTCTCATCGACTCTTCTGACATGAGCTGCTCTGAAGAGAGGTTCTCCGAGCTCCAGCGCCACCTCCTGGTGAGCTCCTGTAACACTTTTTTATTCTTTCAGATTGTTTTCCTGTATCTGGACTTGTGGAACGTATGATGATTTCTTTCCAAGCTACTCGTACAGGAGCAGTTATGCCTGAAGAAGCAGCTGCACTTCCTGTCCATAGGCACCGAAGTCAGCAGCCTGTGGGAGAAACCGAAAGACGTTAACCCAAAGAGGTGTGCGCGTGTGTGTGTGTGTGTGTTTTCACTTAAACACACTAGTTATTGCATGCCTGAGTGTTGCCGTGTACATCCAACTATACATGTGCTATAGTGATAGGATGAGAAGATAAAAAATGAGCTTCTCTAGAGCAGGTTCTCACAGGGTTTGATGGTCCTGATCGATTTCTCACCTCTCCAGGCTGCAGGAGGTTCAGGAGTGGATCCTTCGCCTGAGGCCGAGTGGAGAGTGCAACCTGCTCCAGGCTTTAGAGAAAACCAGGAGCCACGCCCATCTCGACAGTCTGCTCATCATCCTGAGCTCCTGGTGAGAGCACACGGACATACACACACACACACACACACACACACACTATATTTATTATCTAAAAATAAAGGTTCTAAAAAGTGTTTTATAGCCTGATGCCATAGGAAAACCTTTAACTCTGAAGTTTTTTAGAGAACCGTCTATTTCCTGGGACTGTGAAGAACCAGAAATGGTTTAACCTGTTAAGAGATGATACATTGAAGAACCAATACACTGCTCTGAAAAAACCTATAGTAAACCATAAAGAAGTTCTTTAATCTGCAAAGGACCATATAGCTCAACTCAAAATGGTTCTTGACAAGAAGGTTTTTTGCAGAACCTACGGTGCTGTAAAGAACTTTTAAAGAACCTATAAACCTTATTAAACTGCTTTTACTACTGTAGAGTGAAAACATATAAATGCATGTTCCATCCATCCATCTTCTATACCGCTTATCCTACCCCATAGTGTAGACCTGTGAAGAATACGAGAGATTGTTGTCAGGTGCAGAGAGTAATCGGTACTCGTCAGATGTTCCTGCAGCCCCTTTAATGTTGCCGTGGGTCTCCTGGGAGCCTCCCTGGTAAGTTTTTGTCTTGTCCTTTTGTAAATTTTGGAAGGCCGTCCTGTTCTTGGTGATGTCACTGTGGTGCTCCATTTCCCCCACTTCTTGATGGCCTTCCACGGTACGTCTAATGTTTCGGAAATTCTTTCCTACCCCTCTCCTGAGCGATACCCTTCAACGACTGGGATACCGTGCATGCTTTGTAAGCGCTTTGTAGGTGAAGCATGGCTTCAGCAATCATTTCAGGAAGGTATTTTGGATTAGAATTGATTTGCCAGCGTGTTAACGGACTCGGACTTTGTGTCCCTGCCGTGTGTGTGTGTGTGTGTGTGTATTTTCAGTCCTGACCAAGACATGGATATTTTACTCTCCTACGCGTCTGAGATGGTACAGGAGATGTCGCTCACTGTTCACGTGGTGTCCTTCGACTCCTGCAGTCCAGCAGCCATTGTGAGTATAAAACTGTTTAAGGGGTCAGTGTTTACGTTTCAGGGGAGGGATTATAGTCACCTTGTCGAGCCGGGTACTATTAATGTGTAGTATTTATTTCATTTTTTTTACTTAAACAGCTCGAAAAAAAAATGTCAACAATCGTTAGAAAGCTCGAACTCCGAGTTAGATTAGATTGATGTCATTCGTGTCAACGACGAGATCATTCAAACACTAATCACTTTATGGTATTAATACTTTTGATCGTTATTATCGTTATTATTAACTCTTGCACAGGCAGCTGTAAAGCACCTGAGTAAAGTCACAGGAGGGAGATTTCACCTGTTTTCTGCTCCACTGGTAACAAGAATTAAACATCATCAGCTAAAGAGTTTGTGTTCATTTTGTATTGCGGATATTAATGTCTGACGGTGTGTGTAGGGCGTCGTGGACAGCAGTAGCGACTTGGAGCCTCTGTGGACTGAAATTAAAGCCGCACGAGACGTTCTTCACCAGGCTCAGGACGTGCGTCGGTGTGGGCGACCGGACCACGCGGTGGCGTCGATCGTTTCAGAGGTGATGCAGAAATCAGTCATCGCACTCGACAAAGAAACATGTTAACATAACGGCTAAACAAAACACGCTAACGCCGTACGCTGGCCGTTTCATTCCTCCAGCCACCCACGCACTTCTCTAACGTTGCCGTTGCAGATCTCGACGGATTTGGACGGTCTGTCTCTGTCTGATCTGAACTCCGAAGCCCATGCCGCTGCCCACAGTGCTGCTCTGTGTGTCCAGCCTCCAGGTCCTCTCCCGTCCACCTCTGCTGATTGGCTGAAAACACACGGCCTGAAAGGTGTCACAATAACCGGCAGCTACCTGATCGATCGCATTCGGTTCCCTGAAATCAGACTTCTGTGCGAAACTTTCGGAATTCACTTGATCTGGACGTACATACCGTCGAATTCGACCTTTAAGAGGACACGAACGGTCGAATTCCTCGTGTCTGTGCTTATAAATCAGTACTCGAGCTGAGATGTAACTGGTTGTTAGATGGAGCTGTAAACATGAACACTGATATGTATGTTTTTATGCTTTTGTGTTTGTAGCCAAGAAACTGAACCTGTACCATGTGCTGGCTCCTAACGTCTACTCTCCACTGGAGGGCTTCGTCCCTATACTGGGGAAGCACGTCCAGTCAAAAGTGCACGAGGTCCGTACATAAACAGCATTCTCACTACACTGTCAATGCACTGGAGGTGGAGTTTATGGCTCTCAGGATGATGGCATGATGGCAGTAGGTGGTGTTTCATTGTTTTTAAGATGGCAGGAAGCTTCTTTGGGTGGCAGGAGGAGGAACTTGTTGGTCTCTGGATGGCATGAGATGGAGCTTGTGTTCTGAGGATGGCAGGAGGTGGAGCTTGTATTCTGAGGATAGTAGGAGGTGGAGCTTGTGTTCTGAGGATGGTAGGAGGTGGAGCTTGTGTTCTGAGGATGGCATGAGGAGGAGCTTGTTGGTCTCTGGATGACATGAGGAGGAATTTGTGTTCTGAGGATGGCAAGAAGTGAAGCTTGTTGATCTCTGGATGGCAGGAGGTGGAGCTTTGTGGTTCTCCGGATGGCACGATGAGGAGCTTGTTGATCTCTGGATGGCAGGACTTGGAGCTTTGTGGTTCTCCGGTTGGCAAGAGGAGGAGCTTGTTGGTCTCTGGATGGCAGGAGGTGCAGGTTATGGATCTCAAGATGGCTTTAAAATGTATGCTTTGGTATTGTTTGTAAACTGAAAGTGTTTTTGAACTTGTTTTGCTGGGAAATATTACTTGGTATGTTCTTGTTTTTTCAGGAAGCAATGGTACAGTTTGAGTGGCACGATGGCACAGTGAAGAACATGCACGTGGATCTGCCCCTGCTGCAGAGTTATCAGGTTAATAACTCTTCTAAAGACTCCTCAGTCCCCCATTATCTCATCACCTTTTTACTTTCATTTTCTTACCTTCTCTCTCTCTCTCTCTCTCTCTCTCTCTCTCTCTCTCTCTCTCAGAGACGGCTCTTGGAGTCCGAGCGTGTGTTGGAGGACAGGGTCATGTGGTTAAACAGCACCAGCAGCAGGCAGATCTGGGGAACAGTGTGTGAACAAAGGCGAGACACATCTCTAATTCTTAAAATTAAAATGGGCGGCTGTGGCGCAGGTGGTAGAGTGGGTTGTCCACTAATCGTAGGGTTGGCAGTTCGATTCCCGGCCCGGACTCTACATGCCGAAGTGTCCTTGGGCGAGACATTGAACCCCAAGTTGCTTCCAATGGCAAGTTAGCGCCTTACATGGCAGCTCTGCTACCATTGGTGTGTGAGTGTGTGTGTGAATGGGTGAATGAGACACAGTGTAAAGCGCTTTGGATAAAAGCACTATATAAGTGCACATTTACCATTTTACCATTTACCGGAATTCTGGATTCCGATTGGCCAGAAGGAGTTGATTAATCTTCTGTAACTTTAAGTTTTCCCACATCATCAGGACAGAGGAGTTTACAATGGTCTACCCTTTCTTCTGTGTAGCGTGCAGGTTCTGCTGGACATGTCCGACATAAGCGTTCACCACCAGCTGCACATCCAGCACGCCGTCCGACTCCTGCTGCAGGAGCAGCTGCCTAACACACACCGCTTCAACATCATAGCGTGAATATGACCTTTTTAGTATCCTGAAACCTACACCGATACACTCTCCAGGAGTTTTTTGTAGATAATTAAAGGTTCTTGGATCCTTCTCTGAAAGGTTCTCTGGTGTCCGTTTCCCAGGTTTGGGACAGATGTGAAAGCGTGGAGAGAGCAAACGGTTTCCACTAACCACCAAAACCTTCAGGATGCCTGGCAGTAAGTGATGCTGTTGTTGATGATGTGCTGCCTCATGCACATTGACGTCATCTGATATACATCGAGCACTAAGTACAATGTGTGTGTGTGTGTGTGTGTGTATGTGTGTGTGTGTAGGTGGGTTCAAGAATTAGAGTGTGCAGGGGATCGTAACACACTGGCTGCTCTCAGACACGCCGTGGAGACAGAACCACACACCGATTCCTCTCTCACTCGCG
Source organism: Ameiurus melas (assembly GCA_012411365.1). NCBI lineage: Eukaryota > Metazoa > Chordata > Actinopteri > Siluriformes > Ictaluridae > Ameiurus > Ameiurus melas. Next base: position 6,432,811 of record CM022774.1, read on the forward strand.
GAGTGTATCTGCTCACCACCGGCACTCCAGACGAGGACAGCGTAAGAGCACTTACCCCAAAACCCAGACTTATTTAGATGTGTAACTGGATAAACAACGATCTTAATTACAATAACTGTATAATTTTCTCTTTAAAAAAGCAGAAAGAGGCGTCTACAAATTTAGTACCCTCCCTTCGGGTGTATTAATGTGTACACAGTCTCTGCGACATGACGTTCAGCCTGCAGGGTGTTCTGATTAATCTTTTTGACCTGACTCCGCCCTCTATGATGCAACAAAAACGCCCCAAATTGCATTTTTGTTTCAAGGCGAATGTACCAAAAAAAAAAAAAAGAGTTTTGTACAAAAACGCGTCTTATATTTCCATAACAATTGTTCGCTTTGATAAGTTTTCATGCGGTGTGTTCCTAAATAATAAACAAGTAGCAGGATGTTTGATGAAGATAAAGTGCTTTATTTATTTATTTAAAAAAAAAATACAGGGGTTTGATGCCCCCTGTTGGTCCCATTGTGCACCTACACTGTGTAAATACGAAATAAATACGAATGTTTCTAACCCTTCTCGGTTACAGAAGTATTCAACGCTAATGTTGATACTAATGAAAGAAAGAAAACCCTGCACACCTCTCATTCGCTAATACGCTCAGTGCTAACTAGCTACTATTTAGCGGTAATCCATGATTAGCAGTACTCTTTTTTTTTACAGGCGTTTGTTGTCAAGCACGAGAAAATGTTTAGCTCACTATTATCCAGTAGAGAAGAGTTAACTCTGTTAAAATCGAGGTTCTTCACTATGGACTTTTATTTAGTCAGCCATATTTGCTGCTGTCGTGTGTGTGTGTGTGTGTGCGTTTCCTGGCGTGCGTCCCCAGTCGGCCGTCTCTTCATACGTGTCCGAGTTCTGCACCGGTCAGCGGGTTCACGTGTGCCTGTTCACCAGAGAGGACGAGCCGCTCCGACGCTCATCGTCCCGCAACGTGTCCCACGCCGAAGTCGCTCTGTTTCTGCGCAACCTAGCACACAGCGCTAACGGCCGCTTCCACTGGATCACGGACACAGGTAGAGGGTCAAGCAGCATGTTGATGTAAACGTGCTGGTGTTTCTTACAACCTTCTCGTTTTTACCGATTTACGCGGGACTTTTTATGCGTTTTTAATGTTGTGGAAACGCATATCGTCATGGTACAGTGATGAGACCAGCTGAGATGATTCACAAGGACCAGATGTGACTACTCCACTGAGGTCTGTAGAGTCGGAGTGGAGAAGAACGAGCGAGCTGTTAGCAAAGCGTTCGAATGGACACTCGATTTATAGTTTTTTTTAACAAACCAACAAGCTGTGTGCGTCTGTTCTCGATCCGGTTCTCTGTCTCCACCAGCAGGTATCGTGGAGAGCGATGACATCACCGCCCTGATCAGAGAAATGGAGAAGGCTGCTGATTACAGGCAGAAGGTGAGACCAGGCACGACCTAAATAACCAGCTACGGTTACTGTCATCACTCAAAATTAAAAATGATGTACAGCATTTTTATCCGTTTATGGTTACATCGAACGTCCGTGTGTAATGTTCTCACTTCCGTACATGTCAAATAAACATGCATCACCGTAGTAATCCGTTTACGTGGAGGGTCCGCCGTAAACGAGCTGTTACTATAGAAACGGTAACGTGTCAGAACGAGTGCATTAATATAAACCTGCGATAATGTCTGAGCTGCTGACGTTAGAATTAAACGGCGCTGTGGTGTAGAACCTGGACACCGACGGGTCACCTGACACCCGGGAATAGTTTTAAACTCGTGCACTGGTGTGTGACGTTTACCTGATGTTGATGTTGATGTATTGCAGTGCTGCGAGTTGGTGGACTCTCTGCTTCAGCGGCGCTCCAGCGCAGATCCAGAGGAGGCTCACGGTCGAGAGTGTCACAGCCCAGCTCGGTGCGCTAAGCCTCGCACGCAGATACGCACACTTCCTCCTCCCAGAGAGACCCGACTGAGCTCGGCCAGGCTGGTCAGTGCAAACACTACCCCCGGATACGCAGTTTACGTTTCGTTTCATTGACGTTTGCTTACTGGGAAGTTTTCAGCATGATAACATTTTTTTGTTATCATCACTGACTATTCAGTCCCTCCAGGATTTAGAGATTTTCCGATGGCAGAAATGAACGCAAAAATCAAGGGAAGTCCGCAATATTCACAGGAACTTGCAAGTTTTCGAAATTTCAGCGGATTTTCTGCACGTTTGGGCCGAGACGTGTCATGTGACGTCGATAATCGGTTTTCCAGACATTTAAGCATTTTTCCATAATCTGATATCGATTTTGTAACATCGGATAAACCGATAAATGGTGCCGTCTTGTGGGCGTTTTGAGAATTGCATTCAGCCAACACCCCCCCTCCCCCCTCCCCCAAATTCACACGCAAAACAATTTCGTACGATTGTGATTTCACCAATTCGAGTTCTTTCCGCAAAAAAAAAGCTACATTTTTAAAAAGGCGCAGCAAAATCAACCATTTTGGGCTGCAACAATCACCAAAGCAACACCTAGATGAAATCCTGTACAGACTATGACATGTGAGCTGGTCCTAGACAGCGCCCTCTACTGGTGATGATTTTATTTAATCTTGTCGACTTTGTCACTAGATTTGGCGACTTCAGTGAGTTTGGCGTAAACAGTATACTTATATATAAACAGAATTTCTTATATATTTAAAAAGCACTATTTGTTTGTGTACACACAGGGGAGGACGGAAGGGAGGCGCTCGCCAACATGGAGGCCAAACAGTGCCAGAGCAGTCATCCCTCCTGGTGCGTAACACGAAGAGCTGTTACAAAGCACTGACACTGGAGACTCCTTCCATAAGTAAGATATGAAACACTTTAGGAGCGCGCTGTTATCGGAAATTAACGAACCTCCGGGCGGAAGCGTTTACTGTATTATTGCTAACGTATTGAAGGAGTCTCCAGTTTCAGTGCTGTGTAATACTCAGAGGTAAAGAGTTCAGACTCAATGGAAGGAGCTTGATTTTTTGATTTGTTTTATTTATTACAAAAAAGTACATGAAGTTTAATAAATGAAAACTGTAACTGTGAAATAAATCAAACCAGGATGTGCTGTTATTGGAAAAGAATCCGTTTGGGGGTGTGTTGAAGCGAGAGTCCTTGAGTATGTATACCTTACATAGCTAAATACGCTCACAGTCCACTTTAATAGGAACACCCGTTTAGAGGAGAATGAACAGACTGGTCTGAGCTGAAAGGAAGTCGATAGGAGAGTAAATCATTAAAACACTCTGAGCAACCGTGGTGAGCAGAAAAGCATCTCCGAACACACAACACATCAAAGCTTCAGGTGGGATGAGCCACAACTGCAGCCAAGAACAAGAATCCGATGCGATCATGGGCACAGATTCACCCAAACTGGACAGTTGAAGATTAGACAAAGACCAATGGCTTTGAACCGGTCAGGCTTGCAAACTCTGCTAAAGCGAAGAAGAAGCAAAGAATCTCGCGCTCCGGCCTCGACTCGGAGGACGACAGTCCAGGTGAGTGGAACATCTTGGAGCTGAAATGGAAAGTAGATCTCTTCATGTCGAAAAATGTGGATGTACCGTCTGTAACCGCTGAAAGATTTAGTTAATGGAGTATTTTACATGCTCCTGTGGATTTCAGAGATCCATAGATGAACGTCGTGACCAATTTACACTTTGTAGATTTAGTATGCGGCTGTCCGTCACCACCGGTGAAATTTCCAGGCTAAATACGACTCAGAACCTGAAATTAGTCCAAAACGTTCAGGCTTTGGAAAAGCGAGACGTATTTTTTCTTTGCTGCGGTACTGCAATAATATGGCCCAGCAACGTTGGGTAATGTTCACATCCACCATCAGAATGGGGCGAAAGTGTGATCTGTGATTTTGACCGTGGTGTGATTGTTGGTTCCAGACAGGCTGGTTTGAGTATTTCTATAACTGCTGATCTCCTGAAAGAGAGGAGGAAAATAACAACAGCAGCTTTTTTTTTTTTTTTTTTTTTTTGCATGGTCTCTGAATGTTTTTCCTATAGGTCCATGTTTAAAGTTTTTTTTGTATGTGTTTCAGTAACTGTAGGTTCAGTTTATAAGCATCTGAAAGCAAACAGCGCTCAGAAGTGTGTTAATATCCCTAAACACGAAGACCTCTCCTCCTCCAAACAGGTACAGTGTAATCTCTCTCACTATATAATGTAGTGTAATATAGTTTAATATAATATATAACAATAATATATAACAGTGATGCATATAATATAAGAATATTTGTTCATATATTTACAACACACTCATTACATATACATTTCAGTATATTTTAATGATAAATTTCAGTATATTTTAGAGTTAAATTTTAGCTTATTAAAAGATAAATTTCAGTATATATTTATGATATATTTTAGTATATTTAAAGATAAATTTTCAGTATATTTTAATGATAAATTTCAGTATATTTTAATGATAAATTTCAGTATATTTTTATGATAAATGTCAGTATATTTTAATGATAAATTTCAGTATATTTTAATGATAAATTTCAGTATATTTTAATGATAAATTTCAGTATATTTTTATGATAAATTCCAGTATATTTTTATGATAAATGTCAGTATATTTTTATGATAAATGTCAGTATATTTTAATGATAAATTTCAGTATATTTTTATGATAAATTCCAGTATATTTTTATGATAAATGTCAGTATATTTTAATGATAAATTTCAGTATATTTTAATGATAAATTTCAGTATATTTTAATGATAAATTTCAGTATATTTTAGAGTTAAATTTTAGCTTATTAAAAGATAAATTTCAGTATATTTTTATGATAAATTTTGGTATATTTTAGAGATATATTTTAGTATATTTAAAGATAAATTTCAGTATATTTTAATGATAAATTTCAGTATATTTTTATGATAAATGTCAGTATATTTTAATGATAAATTTCAGTATATTTTAATGATAAATGTCAGTATATTTTAATGATAAATGTCAGTATATTTTAATGATAAATTTCAGTATATTTTAATGATAAATTTCAGTATATTTTAATGATAAATTTCAGTATATTTTTATGATAAATGTCAGTATATTTTAATGATAAATTTCAGTATATTTTTATGATAAATTTCAGTATATTTTAGAGATATATTTTAGTATATTTAAAGATAAATTTCAGTATATTTTAATGAGAAATTTCTGTATATTTTTATGATAAATGTCAGTATATTTTAATGATAAATTTCAGTATATTTTTATGATAAATGTCAGTATATTTTAATGATAAATTTCAGTATATTTTTATGATAAATTTCAGTATATTGTAGAGATATATTTTAGTATATTTAAAGATAAATTTCAGTATATTTTAATGAGAAATTTCTGTATATTTTTATGATAAATGTCAGTATATTTTAATGATAAATTTCAGTATATTTTTATGATAAATGTCAGTATATTTTAATGATAAATTTCAGTATATTTTTATGATAAATTTCAGTATATTGTAGAGATATATTTTAGTATATTTAAAGATAAATTTCAGTATATTTTAATGAGAAATTTCTGTATATTTTTATGATAAATTTTAGCATATTTAAAGACAAACTTTTATGTATTTTAGAGATAAATCTCAGTATATTTTAATTAAATTTTCAGTATATTTTAAAGATAGATTTCAGCATAATTTAAATACATTTAAGTGCACAAATTATTTTTGCTACTTGAAAGCAGCTTTAAATTCATTTTGAATAATGGGGGGAAATGTTTTTATTTAAATGATTATCTTCAGGTATCGTTAATATTTATATTATCTTTGCTCATTCCTGTAGTGGCTGAAACGATTTGGCATCAGGAGACTGAAACTGGACCTGCACAAGCTGCTGTCGGTTCCTGCGTGCACCCACCGTAAGAAGCTCGTACCCTCCGTCAGCAGGAGCGTGTCTGCGAAATACTGCGCCATCTTTCCCAGCGTGCACCTAAACGTAAGCCCCGGTCCTCAAAAACTCATGAGGGACTCATCTAAAGCATGGTGTTGTGGAGATGCAATCAGTAGTCATGATCGTCAGATTCCACTGCGTAGCGTTTTTCCGTGTTCTAACACACCCGGCCGAGCGCATCACACCATTCACACTCAGTTCGTTCTGTTCATTAGATGATCGAGCCCTCAGGACTTGAGATTATCACCACTCCTGGGGCTGATGATGTCACTTTGTGACGTCGCATGACGCCACAGCTCGCGCAGCGGTGCGTAATTCAATGCCACGTTTACGGATCGTGCGTTTTCTTGTCCTAAAGGGACAAGTGCGGCATCTGTTCCTGAGTTCGGGCGAGTTGAAGCAGTACCTGATCCAGACTGAACGGGTTCTTCAGCGTTACTCTGACAGGATGCAGTGGCTGCTCTCAGGTGAACACCATCACGCTGAGCTAAAACACACGATTATCATATACAGCGCTTTACACAAGTATTCCCCTCCTTTGAACTTCTCCACAGTTTGTAGTGTTACAACCTGGAACTGAAATGGCCGTGATTGGGATTACGGCTGGACGGCAGCCATAGTTCTCCAGAACGCCCACCACACAGCAGCTATTAGTGGAGAGGAGAGAGTGCTGTAGCCAATTCAGAGATGGAGATCGTTAGGGGGCCGTGATAGATAACGGCCAGTGGGTGAATTTCGCCAGGACACCAGGGTTATACCCCTACTCTTTACGATGAGTGTCCTGGGATTTTTAATGACCACAGACAGTCAGGACCTCGGTTTAACGTCTCTTCTGGAAGACCATAATGTTTTTACAGTATACTGTCCCCCGTCACTATACTGGGGCATTAGACCCCACACAGACCACAGGGTGAGTGACCCCTGCTGGCCTCACTTATACCACATCCAGCAGCAACTTTAGTTTTCCCCAGGAGGTCTCCTATCCAGGTACTGACCAGACTCAACCCTGCTTAGCTTCAGTGAGAAAACAGGCGAGAACTGCAGGGAGATTAAAAGGCTCATCACGTTTCATTACTGTGAGCTCTGACGGTGGAGACTGTGCTGTTTCTGAAGGCAGCAGACGTGTGTTTGGCTGCGTGGTGGAGAGGGACGTGTGTGTCGTCCTGGACGTGTCGGGGTCCATGTCGCCCTGCTTCACCCAGCTGCAGAGAGATCTGACCTCACTGATCTGGGATCAGCTGCACGCCAACAGAGTCAGGTGAGTTCACCACCTGTCTTTATCAAATCTGTCTTTCTGTTCTCTCTCTCTCTCTCTCTCTCTCTCGGTTTCTTTCTTTCTGTCTGTTTTCTCTTTTGTTGCTCTTTCTCTTACTCTCACTCTGTCTGTCTGTCTGTCTTGTTCTCTATATCTGTCTCTCTTTCTCTCTCTTTGTTTTTCCTTTCTGTCTGTCTTGTTATTTTCTGTATCTGTCTCTTTTTCTCTCTTTTTGTTTATCTTTCTGCCTGTCTGTCTGTCCATTTGTCTGTCTTGTTACTCTCTGTGCCTGTCTCTCTTTCTCAATTCAATTCGATTTTTCTTTTTTTTGATTCACAATATTTTATTGGCAAAACTTTATTGTTTACATTCTATATTGCCAAAGCATCCATATAGATAAGAAAAGGAGAACTAGACCGGTACATTCGCTGAAGAAAATGCGGCTGCCCGTGTAGGGTGCCAATACTTTTGAAGAAGAAGAAGAAAATGAAACAAAAGAATGAGAATAGGAATACTAATCAAAGTAGAATAAAAACTAGTAATAATTACAAAAATGAGTAAATAAAAAAATATATAAGTAAAAATGAAAAATAAAGTGAGAGAATGCAGGGTGCCGGTGTAGGACAAAGGTGAGAGTCATTCTATACGTTAACGCCATCAAATAAAATCCAGTGAAGGAAATGAGAAATAAGTAAATGAGCAGTATGAGAGTGTACGTTAGTTCGGTGAGATAGTAGTTCAGTAGTTCAGTAGTCCGAGCACGCTGCAGCAGGTGCGTGACTCCGCCCCCAGTAGCACCTGCGATCGGGTTTGTTTTTGACAGTTTGGAAAACTGCGATAAAAGCTCAGGGTATGACAGGAATCTCCCTCTGTTCTTCTCTCTCTCTTTATAGTAATGTGGATAATAAATGACCCCGTAATACGCCATTGTTCTGTGTGTTTTTCTGTACTGCGCATTACCAATGAATAAACGTGTCGAATGTCTGTAGATCGTCCGAGTGGGCGGAGCTAACCGGAGAACGCTAGCAGTTTGAGGTTCAGTGTGACTCCTGACTCCAACTCAGGAGGAATTCTGTGTCGCTCGATGAGTTCGAGCCCTGAGCATACTGTACCCATATGTACACACAGACTGGTGAATGTGTGTGTGTGTGTGTGTGTGTGTGTGTTTTCTTTTTTTTTTTTTTTTTTTTTTTTGTTTGGTGTGTACGTGATCAGCGACGGTCGGTGGGACCGTAGCTGCAGTCTGGTGCTGAAGGAGGCCGAGAGACTGACGTCAGGAAAGCGCATCAGCATCCACACGGTCACACCGAGCGGCCTGGACAGGTGTTGCACCACCACGCGTTTATACACATCATCACAGCGCTCATTTACTCACGCTCCTCCGCTGTTAGCGTGATTAGTCTTTAGATATAACAATGTTTTCAAGAAATACGCATCGTAATGTTCATCACGAAGACAAACCGAGAGGCAGCTTGTCATGTTACTGACTGTCCCAAAGCACTGACACTGGAGACTCCTTCCCTGCATCTCCTCACAGATTTCAGACATATCAATAATGAGACATTTCCCTTTATAAATAAAAACAACGTCATTTTTATCCGTTTATTATTATTATTAGTCTTAGACGATCTGTCGTAGAAGACCCTGTGAACGAGCTGAAACGATAAAGTTTGAGAACGTATAGAAAGCCTTCCTTCGCCGCATCGGTATTAAGACATCCGCTAACGTCAATTATCCAGAAGTATGCAAGCTTCTGCTCCTGCGCTTGATATGGACGTGTTAGTCATGTGTAATTCTTTTTGCTCTCACAGCACAGCCATGTTTCTGAAGAGCCTGGCCCATAAAACCGGAGGCCGGTTCCACCAGGTACCTCCAGCTGCAGACACGGACGTGGCCAGAGAGCTCCTGAGCAGCGGGTTCGGTGCTGGAGAGGTGAGCACAAAGAAGCGACCACCCCCCAATCTTTACAGATCTCCTCAAACTATAGTACTGAAAATGCCTTTATAGTTTCATGTAAATCCATGCAACCAGTCTTGAGTTACAGCTATTCCATCCATCCATCTATCCTTCCATCCTCCAGGTCGTCCATCCTTAAGTTTCTCCATCCCTACATAAATCTATCTGTCTAACTGTCTATCCACTCACCTATCCATTCTTTAACTCATCCATTACTCCTCAGTTTTATCCATCATTCCTCAATCTATCATCCATCCATCCCTCAAAGCACCTCTATCCACCCATTCATTCATTCATCCATCCATCAGTCCAACCATTATCTGTTTGTCAGTCTATTTGTTTATCCATCTATCCATCAATCTATCCATCCATGCATATCTTCCAAGTTCCTTGTTGGTTCTTTGGATAGTTAAGGGTTCATAGCTTCATAAAGTGGTTATACATTTCAGAAAATATAACATTAGGGACAACTGAAGAACAATTATCGGTTCAAATTTCATAAGATCGTATGGAATTGTAGAAAAAAACAAGAAAGTTCATTTAAAATTCTTAAGAGATGGCTGTAAACAAAGCAAACGTCACAGGAAGCGGTTCTTTTAAAGCTGAAGGGAATCATCTTTTCCATAAAGACTCGCTTGGGAAATTTTTTTTTTCCATTAAATGAAATCTATAAAGTTTTCCTCCTCCTCCTCATTGTGTAATTGTCTAAAGGCATCATCACAGTGATTGTGATTACTAATCATTTCTATGAAGTCCTAATATAACTTCCAAAAATGCATAGAAAACAGTATGAATGCAGTACATTTCCCCACCCCAGGACTCGGTTCTCCCTGAGTTTCACGGTGATGATCTGAAGAGGCTGAGGAATGAGATCGAAAAGTTGAGAATGTTCCAGAAACAAGCCAAAGACTTCAGGTTTGTCCATATGAGGGTTGAATACAAAGCTGGGTGACAATATTTCTATTCCATAGTGAACAATAAACAGGATGTGAAAAACATTCTAAATCCTGATTATACAGTATGAATATGCAAATTAGGAATTTGGCATGCCCTGCCCCTTTACCCTCTGGGAAACTGGTATTTCATGGGCTACTAGAATACGATAGGCTGTTACAGTACATACTACCTGCAGTGTATTTCAAGTGATTTTATCTCTCTTTTTTGTTTCTGTGATTGAGCTTTGTTTTGTTTCTGTAGGGAAATGTTACTGGTGAAGAATCCAGAAGTCGGCGGCCCGAAGTAAACGAATCAAGGTCCACCCAAGCATTTTATTTTTTATTGGACTGATTTAAAATCATGACCTGTTAATTAATTAAGTTGTCTGATTCCGGTACACTGATGTGGGTATTAAAAATAACCATACAGCGTCTCCTCTGTTATACTACGATGGCAAAAATACATCCTTAGATCTTTCAATTTCTTACTTGACGTCCACATCGTTCTGAGCACTATGTGTTATTCAAATCTGTTATATAACCAATACAGCTAATCCCAAACTAGTTGTTTCAGCCTGATTTACCTAAGCTCACCCTATATATATATGTATGTATGGATGTATATGGATGTATATGAATGGTGAGTGTGTGTTTGGCCATTATCAGGCTTTGTGTGCAAACGTCTAATATACTGTATACACTTAAACCAAGATGTGATAACGTGTTTATGAATCTTACTTAATGTGTGTTGAAGTTTCTGTTCATCTAGTGTTAAATTACAAATAAAGTTGATGATCTGAAGAATAATAATAATTTTAAAAAGTTTAAAGTGGATTTTGTCTTGAATTCTTGTCACAATTTATTATTTTATTTAGATGTAAAAGAGTTTGTTCTTTACACACACACACACATATATATATATATATATAAGCCAATATCTGGTGGTGGATGGGGGATGCAAACTTTTGCAAAACTCAAAGATTTGCCTCACTGATTATCTGGTGATCAGTTTTGAAGCCTCAAGTGAATCGATGGCTCCCGTTCTCCAAACTTTACGGTAACTGTCTCAGGTGAAAGTACAGCATGCGGTCTCTTGCACTTGGAGGTTTAAGGTAATAGTATGAAAAATAGTATGAAGTGAAATTAAAGATGACTTGATGAAATTACAGAGTCCTCCATTATGGCAATACTGGCAGGTGAAATTACAAACGGTTTTTGTGTGCACATGATCTTAGGGGTTTACGGTAACTGTCTCAGGCAAAACTGAAGGAGAGTTTGTTTTGTCCTGAGATTTACAGTAACAGAATCAGGTGAGATTACAGGTGCGTTTATCTCCTGTTCTCTGAGGATTACGGTAGCAGTCTCAGGTGAGATTACAGGTGCGTTTATCTCCTGTTCTCTGAGGATTACGGTAGCAGTATCAGGTGAGATTACAGGTGTGTATATCTCCTGTTCTCTGAGGATTACGGTAGCAGTCTCAGGTGAGATTACAGGTGTGTTTATCTCCTGTTCTCTGAGGATTACGGTAGCAGTATCAGGTGAGATTACAGGTGTGTTTATCTCCTGTTCTCTGAGGATTACGGTAGCAGTCTCAGGTGAGATTACAGGTGTGTTTATCTCCTATTCTCTGAGGATTACGGTAGCAGTATCAGGTGAGATTACAGGTGCGTTTATCTCCTGTTCTCTGAGGATTACGGTAGCAGTCTCAGGTGAGATTACAGGTGTGTTTATCTCCTGTTCTCTGAGGATTACGGTAGCAGTATCAGGTGAGATTACAGGTGTGTATATCTCCTGTTCTCTGAGGATTACGGTAGCAGTCTCAGGTGAGATTACAGGTGTGTTTATCTCCTATTCTCTGAGGATTACGGTAGCAGTCTCAGGTGAGATTACAGGTGTGTTTATCTCCTATTCTCTGAGGGATTACGAGCAGTCTCAGGTGAGATTACAGGTGTGTTTATCTCCTATTCTCTGAGGATTACGGTAGCAGTATCAGGTGAGATTACAGGTGTGTTTATCTCCTGTTCTCTGAGGATTACGGTAGCAGTCTCCGGTGAGATTACAGGTGTGTTTATCTCTTGTTCTCTGAGGATTAGGTAGCGTCTCAGGTGAGATTACAGGTGTGTTTATCTCCTGTTCTCTGAGGATTACGGTAGCAGTCTCAGGTGAGATTACAGGTGTGTATATCTCCTGTCTCTGAGGATTACGTAGCAGTTCAGGTGAATTACAGGTGTGTTATCTCCTGTTCTCTGAGGATTACGGTAGCAGTCTCAGGTGAGATTACAGGTGTGTTTATCTCCTATTTCTGAGGATTACGGTAGCAGTATCAGGTGAGATTACAGGTGCGTTTATCTCCTGTTCTCTGAGGATTACGGTAGCAGTCTCAGGTGAGATTACAGGTGTGTTTATCTCCTGTTCTCTGAGGATTACGTAGCAGTATCAGGTGAGATTACAGGTGTGTATATCTCCTGTTCTCTGAGGATTACGGTAGCAGTCTCAGGTGAGATTACAGGTGTGTTTATCTCCTATTCTCTGAGGATTACGGTAGCAGTCTCAGGTGAGATTACAGGTGTGTTTATCTCCTATTCTCTGAGGATTACGGTAGCAGTATCAGGTGAGATTACAGGTGTGTTTATCTCCTGTTCTCTGAGGATTACGTAGCAGTCTCAGGTGAGATTACAGGTGTGTTTATCCCTTCTCTGAGGATTACGGTAGCAGTATCAGGTGAGATTACAGGTGTGTTTATCTCCTGTTCTCTGAGGATTACGGTAGCAGTCTCAGGTGAGATTACAGGTGTGTTTATCTCCTGTTCTCTGAGGATTACGGTAGCAGTCTCAGGTGAGATTACAGGTGTGTTTATCTCCTGTTCTCTGAGGATTACGGTAGCAGTCTCAGGTGAGATTACAGGTGTGTATATCTCCTGTTCTCTGAGGATTACGGTAGCAGTCTCAGGTGAGATTACAGTGCGTTTATCTCCTGTTCTCTGAAGATTCTGGTAGCAGTCTCAGGTGAGATTACAGGTCGTTTATCTCCTGTTCTCTGAGGATTCACGTAGCAGTTCAGGTGAGATTACTGTGTATATCTCCTGTTCTCTGAGGATTACGGTAGCAGTCTCAGGTGAGATTACAGGTGTGTATATCTCCTGTTCTCTGAGGATTACGGTAGCAGTCTCAGGTGAGATTACAGGTGTGTTTATCTCCTGTTCTCTGAGGATTACGGTAGCAGTATCAGGTGAGATTACAGGTGCGTTTATCTCCTGTTCTCTGAGGATTACGGTAGCAGTATCAGGTGAGCCTGCAGGTGATTGACAAGTGTGGATGTGAACCTGAGCTGGAGGTCCGTGGATGCAGCTGATGGAGAAACCGCAGAGCGCATGACGAGCGATAAGAAGGTAAAAACTCTCCTTAACTTTAACACACACTCGTATTACTCTCTCTCTCTCTCTCTCTCTCTCTCTCTCTCTCTCTCAGCGATTTCCACATGTTCAGATCTATTTCTCGCTTTATTCCTATGTAATTAATTGGTGATATGATACGAGATGCGGCTCGAGCGCGTTTTGGTTCGGTGTTTATTTTGAGCGCGCGCTATATTACACTGTATAAAACAACAGTAATGTAGGCTATACATGATTTTATATATATATATATAATTTAAACGCCTTTTAAGCACAATGAATGAAATAGTAGAGTGTGTGTCAGTGCACTAATCCTGCACACCGCTCTAATGAGTCGGGCGTGTTCGATTTGGATCAAGTATGAGATGTAAATGTACTTATTTTGGAAAGTAATGATGATTTGTGCATCGGCCTTTTAGTGCAGTATTATTAATAAACCTCTCATTGGGGCCAGTGTTAGGATGTGAGCTTGTAGTATGGAAATATAAACCAGGCTAGGGCTTTATTTAAACGACATTTTCTATATGATACAACCCCAATTCCAAAAAAAAAAAATTGACCAAGTAACATATCACGTGACCGAGACAAGCGTCCTGACTTGCGTCAAGAGCGAGTCGTAGACGGATGTAACGGAGAGAATTCGGTCATTTTTCAAAATAAAACATCATTCAAACTCCGATAATAAATAAAACGGAAATAATGCAAGTTATTTATTCTTTTTGTGCGGCCCGGTACCAAATGACCCACGGACCGGTACCGGTCTGCAGCCCGGGTGTTGGGGACCCCTGGTTTAGAGGACGCCGCGTCCATGGTTTCCAAAAAGGTTTTCAAATTTGGATTCGTCTGACCACAGAACAGTTTTCCACGGTCCATTTTAAATGAGCTTTGGCCCAGAGAAGACCGTAGCATTTCTGCATCATGTTCACATATGGCTTCTTCTTTGCTTCTATGATCGAGCTTTAACCAGCGTTTGTGGATGGCACGGAGAACCGTGTTCACAGACAATGAGTTCTGGAGGTGTTTCTGAGCCCATGCGGTGATTTCCATTACATAATCACGCCTGGTTTTAATGCAGTGCCTCCTGAGGGCCCGAAGATCACGGGCATGCAGTATTGATTTTCACCCTTGTCCCTTGCACACAGAGATTTCTCCAGATTCTCGGAATCTTTCGATGATATTACGTCCTGTAGATGATGAGATATTCATAGTCCTCGCGATTTAACATTGAGCAACATTATTCCGAAATTGTTCCACAAATTATAGACGCAGTTTTTCGCAGATTGGTGAACCTCTAGCAGGTGTACAGGCACACAGATCTGTTTGATTGTTTAAATGATTTCTGTTTTATAGGCATTTAGGGAAATAATGTTCTTTCTTTCCTTGATATTACTCATCCTACTTGTGCTGCTGTGTCAATTTGAATTTCCCCTATGGGGGATCAGTAAAGGATGATCTTCTCTTATCTTATCTCGTCTTAGGAAACCAAACAGTGTGGACAGTAAACTGTTGTATTGTAGCTCCAGGAATTTTTGACCATGGTACATGTGTAAAGAAAGTGCTACATGCAACAAAATTACTATACATATATACGATATAGTGCTCATTTCTATTTATGTAGTTATCTTTGATCACGGCTCTTATAACTCCAGTATTATTCACTGTAGTGAAACGTAAAAATTGAAAGCGTATCCTAGCAGATTCAGTGCAATCGTCCAATTTCGAAAACGTATCGTATCCTAGCAGATTCAGTGGTATCATTAAATATCATGAACTTATCATATCGTAACACATTCAGTGGTATCGTCAAATATCAAATAATATTGGAGTTTTTTTTTATACCTTTTCTAGTACCATAAAGGTTCTCTGCCATTTGTCTGTCTATCGGGAACCTAAAAAGTTCTTTCAGAACCCCTGTGAAAGGTAAAAATCGTCTCACACTTACAACGATCCAATTCCTTTTCCAATAAACGCTGAAAGAAACCGTTTCTTCTTTTTTTTTTTTTTTTTTTTTTTTAGGACTGTAGGCTCAGAGTAGGTAAGGGTTCTAGCTTTGTTAAGTACTTCCCATTGTAACCTTTTTTTTGAAGTGGAAAACGTTTTTGTGACCTTAGAATTATAAATATAATCATTTACAATTCATACAGAAGTGTCAGTGAGGCAGTGTTCCCTAGAAAACGTTCAGAGTCGAAGTACTTTAGAAATCTAGACATGGGTTCTTCGCTTTCTCACATGGGCTCTATTTGGAACACTTTCTGAATAGGGAAACTCTCCGTGGGTGTCGATTGGGTTCTCCGGCAGTAGAGATCAGTGTGACCAAACAAACATCAGTGCAAAGTTGATGTTAATGTTCATAATAAAATGCATATACATACATACGTTTTTTTTGTGAATATTCGTTGGTGCATCATGTATCTATGGTAAATGTACACTTATATAGCGCTTTTATCCAAAGCGCTTTACGCTGTGTCTCATTCACCCATTCACACACACACACACACACACACTCACGGTAGCAGAGCTGCCATGCCAGGCACTAGCTTGCCATCGGGGTTCAGTGTGGGGCATGTGGAGTCACCCGGGCCGGGGATCGAACCACCAACCAACCCTACGATTAGTGGACAACCCACTCTACCAACGGCGCCACAGCCGCCCATCTGATGTATCTGATGTATTTGAGGAGATTACATGATGGTGTCTCATATCTGTGCTATACGCTGATGCAGATTAAATTCCTGATGCATTTATTATAGAGGCAGGTGATGGCACCGGTTTCATCTGGCTGACCAGTGTGTAAGGAATGTCCAGCTTCACCCCTGCCATTCAGTGGTGTGAATTATGCATTCATTCAGTCCCTTTGAAGCAGATCTGTTTCACACACACTCTCCTTTTTCCTTGCCCTGGGTTCCTGGGTCTCCCTCTAGGCTGGCTGTACAGAGGAGGCATCTAAACCTGTCTGTGCATTATGAAGGAGAACGGGTCCTTGTGTCAAGTGGAGCAGCTGCCCCCTGGATGCCTACTGGAGCCGGGCCTTAACGGGTGCCACTCTCAGAACTACAAGCTCAGCAGCCGGATGTCCGTCAGTGCAGGAGTCCGAAACAGAGCCAACGGGGCCGTTAAGGCTTTATGCAGTAGCCCCGACTGCAGCACCTCCGTCAGGCTGGAGAGCACGGAGCAGATCCGGAGGGGTGGAGGAGGCGAGAAGGTGCTGGTGACCGGGGGTGCTGGGTTCTTTGGCTTCAGGCTTGGCAAGGCTTTGGCCAGGCAGGGCATCACTGTAATCCTGCTGGATCTGCACCAGCCACGGTTTGAGCTTCCCGACGGAGCCGTGTTTCTGCAGGTAAGCCTGACAAGTATTCACTTATGCCTATAACACTCCTCTTTTATCCAAGGAGAAGGTTGTTATCCAGCAGTACAGAAGGATTACCAAGCATAACCTACCGCTAGCATCGGATTGTGGATATGTTTCTGGCTGAAAAACAGTGAAAACACGTTTGGTTTTAACAGACAAGCTCTTGTCCGGCTTAGATCTTATTTGAAAGACCGATACCAGGACAGAGTCCGTTAGATTTAATGGAGATTCTTCAGAGACTAAATATCATAAATGCGGTGTCTCACAGGGTTCTGCTTTAGTTCCGCTATTATTCTCAGGTTAATATCCAGTGCCTTGGACGTGCAGTTAGAAAACGTAATGTCGCCGTTCACTTTGTATGCTGATGACACACAGCAAGCCAAAGCGCAAAGACTGTGTCAAAGTCATAACAGCTTGGATAAAGAGATCGCTCTTTCTCATAAATCATGATTAAAAACAGAGATACTGACGTGAGCCAGTAAGTCTGCCCTCGGTAGGGTTGCTTATTTCACCGTAGCGCCAAAAAAAACAAAACAACGGCTACAGATTAGGACGTTGGTGTAACCCTAGATGCTGGCTAATCATTGGGTTCTTGTGTGTAATTCACATTTGTAAAACTGCTTATAATCATCTGAGAAACAAGGCCTGAATAGGAATTACGCTAACATTAAAACGCGATGCTGAGAAACTAGTGCATGCTTATTAGTATGGATGGGATCAGCTAATTCAGAACGTAGCAGGAAAAGAAAGCCAGAGCTCACTGCCCCAGTCTTATTCCAGTTACAATGGCTGTACTATTAAGTTCCACATATGATTACGAAAGTCCTGCTCATGACATTTAAAGCTCTGAACGGTTTTAGTTGCGGCTTATCTTGCTGATCTCCTGAAGCAGTATAACCCATTCTGATCACTTAACAGGCAAACGTGCTGTCAGTGATACAGAGGACCAAATAGACTCCGCCATAGTCTTATAGATATCATTAGGAACGCTCTACACTGGTGTTATTAAAATGCTCACGAAAAGACAAAATGAAGATTAAATGAATAATGTCATTTCTTCTTGCAATTTCGGCGTCGGCTGTCGGCGCGTGTCAGCGTGGGGTGGAGGGAGGGGAGGGAGGGGAGGGAGGGGAGGATGTGAATGGTGCAGGGCAGCTGGATGAAACAGAAGCAGCGCAGTGCCAGGTGCGGAGCAGGGCAAGACCGAGGCCTCGGGTTTCAAGACCACGGTTTAATGACCCCGTTCCTGCCGACGCACTCGGGTGTCACGGGGGAAAGAGTCGTCTTCGTGTTTAAAACGAGCCCCTTGTGAACGGTAGACATTTTCACGAAGCAGCTTTACAGAAATCCGGATGTAGATTCGTACCGTTTGGATCCTCGAGGAAGGAGACCCGAAATGGAACCCGGCCTGATCTAGGTGATTCGATGCTACCATCAAGTCACCTAGATCAGGGCGGGTTCCTTTTCGAGTCTCTGTGGTAAAAACGTGTTCAGGGATGTTCAGTACGAGTCCTGGGATGAGTCTTAATGATTACAGCAGCAGCTCCTGGGTATAAATCTACACCATCCAGGTGTGATTAGACACTGAAGCAAGCGTGAGACTTTTTGGATAGTGCAAACATAACGTATATTAACTTATAGTGTGTGTGTGTGTGTGTGTGTGTGTGTGTGTGTGTGTGTGTGTGTGTGTGTGCAGGGTGATGTGCGTGACTATGACACACTGTATAAGGTGTGTGCTGGAGTGGACTGTATATTTCACACTGCGTCCTACGGCATGTCAGGACCAGAACAGGTCAGTACTCAACATCAGGCACTCAACATCATCAAATATGTCGTTACTTTCTCTGTAGGTGTACAGTTGTGCACTGTAGTCCATTAATTGCGCTGCACAAAGTATTGCCCCCCCCTTTTTACCACTATCCATCAATGGATAGAAGCAGGACTGAAGTGACATCTGAGTGGTGGATTATTTTCAGTTCAGCCTTGGAAATGATCGAATCGGTTACAGCAGTGTTCTCGATGAGGATCTTAATACTTCGAGGTCACTGCTGTTTATAAGCAAACCAAAAATCAGCAGCTATCTCGCCATGATGAAGGTTAGAGGATGATTGGCACGATGAAAGGTGAGCTACGAGGTTGGCGCATGTAATAAAGTAGCCTGACCTTGTAGATGTAGAACATCCCATTCCAGATCGATTCCTCCCTTTGCCATTATAATAAGCTCCACGCTCTCTTCCGGAGAAGGATTTACGGTAGATTTTGGGGGCGTGGCTGTGTGGATTTGTGTTCATTCGGCTACAAGAGCGTTAGTGATGTTGATGTAAGGAGACTACAGTTCCAGTTCATCCCAAAGGTGTTTAGTGGGGTTGAAGTGCAGGACACTCGAGATCTTCTACCTTCACACACCACGTCTTCATGGAGCTCGCTTCGTGCACAGAGGCATCGTGATGCTGGAACAGTGTTTGGCTCTCTTAGTTCCAGTGAAGGGAGATTATAGCATTCGAAGACATTCTATACAATGGTGTGCGTCCAACTTTCTTGCAGTTTGGGGAAGAACCTCATATGGGTGTGATGGTCAGGTGTCCACATACTTTGGCCATATAGTGTATGACCTAATCACCAACACAATGAGCTTGGCACTGTGGTAAAATCATTAAATGAATAAATGACTAGGACTAGGAGAATCTGCATCTTCATATCATCAGTGTATGCATTACCAATCACGGGGGGGTTAACTGATGTTCCCCAAGGTTCAAACACAACACTTCTTCTGCCACGGTCACTAATCATACAATAGCTTCATTGCTCAGACAGGTCTTCTCAAGCATTGGACAACATCTCTTCCATACTAGATAGCGGTGATCGTCCTCCATTCTAATTAAAGAGGTGTTTGAGAGCTAGCTGCATAGCTTCTATACAACAAAAAACAGCTTTATCAAGATCCATTCATTGCTTTTATCGGACAAAAAATCGTTGCTATTTTCTCTTTCTCGTCCCTTTAGCTCAGGAAAGAGCAGGTGGAGTCTGTCAACATCGGCGGCACCAACAACACCATAAACGGTGAGCTAGTCTTCTATTTTTTTTCCCAGTAGTTTAGCTGCTCAGTTAGTCTATATGACGCATTATAATAAGTTTTATATGGATTGCAAGCTCCTAATGGGACATGTGTGATGTCCAGCATTTTACTTTCGCACAAGAGCTAGTAATAATAGTCAACTTCACCCAGATTCTTTTCATTTGTTTTCTACTGGAGCTCTAAGGCTAATTTTGCTAACACGTCATGGAGGACGGTGCATGGTGGTCAGCACGTTCGCCTCACACCTCAAGGGTCCGGGGTTCGATTCTCACCGGGGCCCTGTGTGTGTGTGCGGAGTCTGCATGTTCTCCCCGTGCTGCGGGGGTTTCCTCCGGGTACTCCGGTTTCCTCCCCCAGTCCAAAGACATGCATGGTAGTCTGATGGGCGTGTCTAAAGTGTTCGTAGTGTATGAATGGGTGTGTGAGTGTGTGTGTGATTGTGCCGTGTGATGAACTGGCACTCTGTCCAGGGTGTACCCCGCCTTGTGCCCGATGATTCCTCCAGGTTCTCCGCGACCCGGTGGAAATTTGGATGGATGGATGGAAGTCATGGAGGCGCGTGCCGAAATGTGTGTCGACGACGAAAAATCTTTCGAAGGCACTTTCATTTCCCCACAATCGCATATTTCTGAAATCATAAGGTGGCATTTTTAGCATTAGACATCTAGCTTCAAGTTGTAAATTCCTAACAGATCTAAACATCTGTATTTAGCACAGCAGTTTGCATCGTGACCGCTAGCGATTAGCGTTCTGCTGGTTTGTCTGGGCAGAATTATTATCACGCTAGCTAGGGAGCAAATCAAAGCAGTCAGTTAGCTTTGGCTCGTGTTTTCCTTCCTTGCTTGGTTCCTTGATGAAAGAGACACTGTCTTACCATCAGGAACTAACATTAGTGTATGATTTAAAAGTTACTTGTTAGCAACGTTAACCTTGTACCTAATGACTCCCATTTCCAGACACAATCGAGCGCTAGTTTGAAACATTGAAACATGTGCTCACTCCAATCAGGACGATCTACTGGGACAAAATTAAGATCTCCTCACGTTGGGAGTGTGTGAGTAGACCATATGGAGCTCAGTGTTTGTGTGTGTGGGTGTGTGTTTCAGTGTGTTGTGAGCGTGGCATCTCCAGACTGGTGTACACCAGCACGGTGAATGTGGTGTTCGCTGGGAAGCCTATCGAGGACGGGGACGAGGACTCTGTACCCTGCGTGCCTCTGGATAAGGTAAGAGAGAGTGGTTCGTACGTAGGGAAGGTGAGCAAGGTGAGCCGAGAGAACCTGACACCTGTCGCGTGTGAGTGTGTGTGTGTGTGCTACACAATCCGCTCCCGTCTCATCATCCGACATGTAAATGAGCAAGTAATGAACCCCGGATCGGTCACATTAACTGCGCGGCTTTACTACGCGTCATCGTCACTCATAACCGCACCGTGAGCCGTATCGACTCCCACTACGTGACTTTCACCCGAGCGCGAATGTCAGACGGACGGATCTCTTTACTTTCAAACTTCTCAAGGATCTCAGTTGCTGATCTTGGATCCAGGTCGAGATCGTTAAGCGGTTAAGGCTTGTAAAGGGTCCAGCTGCAGCAGAGGGTCACGACCGAAGATTTTGGTCACAAGCCTCAAACAAAACGCGTCTGACAGACTGCTATCTAGTGAAGTATTAGTGTAACTACATGTGACGTCACCACGACACACATTCAGTTTTCCCCCATTGAAGTAGTTTCCCCCCCCCCCAAAAGCACAAAAAAATAGCATCACAGACTCCTTCTTCTTCTTCTTCTCCTCCTTCTTCTTCTTCTCCTCCTCATCCTTCTTTTTCTCCTCCTCATGCTTCTTCTTCTCCTCCTCCTCCTTCCTCTTCTCCTCCTCATGGTTTTTCTTCTTCTTCTCCTTCTTCTTCTTCTTCTCCTCCCTCCGCTTCTTCTTCTCCTCCTCCTTCTTCTTCTCCTCCTCATCCTTCCTCTTCTCCTCCTCATGGTTTTTCTTCTTCTTCTTCTCCTTCTTCTTCTTCTTCTCCTCCTCATGCTTCTTCTTCTCCTCCTCCTTCTTCTTCTCCTCCTCCTTCTTCTTCTCCTCCTCATGGTTCTTCTTCTTCTTCTCCTTCTTCTTCTTCTCCTCCTCCTTCTTCTTCTCCTCCTCCTCCCTCTTCTCCTCCTCCATGCTTCTTCTTCTTCTTCTTCTTCTTCTTCTTCTTCTTCTCCTCCTCCTCCTCATCCTTCTTCTTCTTCTCCTCCTCATCCTTCTTCTTCTCCTCTTCCACATCCTTCTTCTACTCCTTCTTCTTCTCCTCCTCCTCATCCTTCTTCTCCTCCTTCTCCTCCTCCTCATTCTTCTTCTTCTCCTTCGCATGCTTCTCCTTCTTCTTTTCCTTCTTGTTCTCTCCCCTCTTATTTTTTTTTTTTTTTTTTTTTTTTTTTTTTTTTTTTTTTTTTTTTTTTTTTTTTTTTTTTTTTTTTTTTTTTTTTTTTTTTTTTTTTTTTTTTTTTTTTTTTTTTTTTTTTTTTTTTTTTTTTTTTTTTTTTTTTTTTTTTTTTTTTTTTTTTTTTTTTTTTTTTTTTTTTTTTTTCCTACCCTTTTTCGTCTTCTCCTTCATCATCTCCAGCAAGCACAAGAGTTATTTCCGGGCGAACACAGTGTACGATATTCGTTTTATTCTTCAGTTGTCCTGAATTTAATTCAGTTCCGTTTTAAAATTAAAACAAGGTGAACATCTGTTTACACTGCGAGCGTCAGTGCCAATTATAATAGAGATGTTAAATCTCGTCTTACATCACCTAACCATAATTACTCCCGAGGGCATGGAGACGTTAGACGTCAGATTGACAACAGGGAATCATTTTTGTCATTTGGTTTAAGTGGAGAAATGAGATCCCAGGCCAACTACATATCCGAGTCAAATAACTGTGCCTCACGTCACCGTGGGACCGCGTTGTAAACACTAGAAGATACTCAGGTGTTCTGTACAGTATATCTGAGTAAGGAATAAAACGCCTTATGTCACGCTGTTATCAACGACGGGGTGATGTGATTTGTCTATAGACATGAAAACCTTCTGACCAATCAGGGTCCAGAATACGACAGCACTGCGGTGTGAAGTGGTTTATATGTACGGTTTTTTTAGACGTCAGATCAGAGTGTGAATAGAACTCTGTCTTTTTCATTATTTTATTGTTATTTTACAGATGTATGTTTTCATTCCTGTGCGTTTTTGTGGTTCTCAGCACATAGACCACTACTCCAGAACCAAAGCCATCGCCGAGCGCCTGGTCCTCACCGCCAACAGAAGACCCTTACATGGTACAGATCCTGCTCTCGCACGCTGACCGTGTGTGTGTGTGTGTGTGTGTGTGTGTGTGTATACGTGTGTGTACGTACATGTGTGTGTTCCATGTGAGCGTGATGGTGAGGTACCGCTGCGGTAATGTACCATCTGCAACCGAACCCAGTGGACCTGCTGACCCCTGTTTAAATTTAGAGCTTTACAATAAGACCAAGCAGTCTTTTAAACCTGACACTGGAGTGTCTGTAACTTTCGCATACAATTATACCTCTGTGTGTGTGTGTGTGTGTGTGTGTGTGTGTTGTGAGTGTGTGTGTACCCTGTGTGCTTCTATTTATGGTTCAGTATACAATGTATCTCTTATGAGATACGTACTGTATATGTAGGTAGAAAATATTTCAAATATTTTCTGTGTGTGTTGTGTGTGTGTGTGTGTGTGTGTGTGTGTGTGTGTGTGTGTGTGTGTTATGAAGGCGGTGGCCTGCTGCAGACGTGTGTGTTACGACCATCGGGTATCTACGGTCCGGAGGAGAGGAGACACCTACACCGTGTGATGGTAATTCTCTCTCTCTCTCTCTCTCTCTGTCTCTCTCTCTCTCCCCGTCTCTGTAGGTCTCTCGCTCCCCCCCTCTCCCCCCCTCTCTCTCGGTCTCTCTCTCTCTCTCTCTCTCTCTCTCCGTCTGTCTCTCTCTCTCTCCCTCCGTATGTCTCTCTCTCTCTCACTCTCTCTCTCTCTCCACGTCTCTGTAGGTCTCTCGATCCCCCCCTCTCCCCCCGTCTCTATCGCTCTCTCTCTCTCTCTCTCTCTCCGTTTTCAGTCCTCGCTTGGTCTGATGTGCCCAAAGCTTTACAATATTAATGGAGTCTGTGAGAAGCTTCAGTTACAGTCTTGTTTCCTCTGACACACACACACACACACACACACATTTTAATTTTCTAATTATATATTAATAATCTCTCTCTCTCTCTCTCTCTCTCTCTCTCCTGTGCTGTAGGTGAATGTGGAGCGCAGGCTGTTCAGTTTCACTTTCGGTGACCCCGAGGCCAGGATGAACTGGGTGCACGTGGATAATCTGGTCACGGCTCACGTCCTGGCAGCTGAAGGCCTCACGCCTGAGAGAGGCTGCGTCGCAGTAAGCACAACTCACTACGTACAGCTGCAGTCAAAATTATTCACACCCCCCCATTGCAAATCAGGTTTATTGTCAAAATGTACAGACTTTCAGCTGTTTGCGATGAACAAATCAAACAAAAGACATTTAGATAATTCAACACAACGAACGCTTCAAGTGTTTTCCACAAATTCAACTGAAAATGCAACTTATAATGACTTTCAAAATTATTCGCCCCCCTGAATAGGATCCCTCACAACAGCACAAATATGCAAACCAGGTCTCGTCTCAAGCACACCTGATGCTAAACGTATCAAGAGCGTCATTAGTTGCACCAGGTGTGCTTGAGCTGGAACACATGAAATACCTGAACTGGCTAGGGGCAGAAAATTCATGAAATGCCTGGATGGGGCAGAAAAAGGAAGCTATTAACAGCTGCAAGCAGATCTCTGAGAAGGCAGGTTGTGAAAATCCCTCGAGTGACTGCAAAAGACTGCAGCAAGACTTGATGTAACATGCACTGAGGTTTCAGGAGACTTCTGAGGACCTCAGAAAAAGAGTCGTTGATGCTTATCAGGCTGGAGTTTGGACTCCACCAATCCACAGTCAGACAGATTGTGTACAGATGGAGGAAATTCAAGACCATCGTTCTCCTCCCCAGGAGTGGAGACCAGCAAAATCACTCCAAGAGCAAGACATGTAATAGTCCATGAGGTCACAAAGGAACCCTGGGTAACGACTAAGCAACTAAAGGCCTCTCTCACATTGGTTAATGTTAATGTTCATGAGTCCACCATCAGGAGAACACAGAACAACAACGGTGTGCATGGCAGGGTTGCACGTCGAAAACCACCGCTCTCCAAAAGAACATTGCTGCCCGTCTGTAGTTTGCTAAAGATCACGTGGACGAACCAGACTGCTATTGGAAGAACGTTTTGTGGACTGATGAGACATAAATAGAATTTTCTGGTTTAAATGAGAAGCGTTATGTTTGGAGAAAGGAAAACGCTGCATTCCAGGATAAGAACCTTATGTTTTTATCTGTGAAACATGGTGGTGGTAGTGTCATGGTTTGTGCCTGTTTTGCTGCATCTGGGCCAGGACGACTCGCCATCCCTGATGGAACAATGAATCTGAATTATTCCAGCAAACTCTAAAGGAAATTGTCAGGACATCTGACCATGAACTGAATCTGAAGAGAAAGTGGGTCATGCAGCAAGACAACGACCCTAAACACCCGAGTCGTTGGTTAAAGAAGAATAAAGTGAATTTTGGGGAATTTCCGAGTCAAAGTCCTGACCTCAATTCAATAGAAATGTTGTGGAAGAACCTGAAGCAAGCAGTTCATGTGAGGAAACCCACCAACATCCCAGAGTTGAAGCTGCTCTGTCCTGAGGAATGGGCTAAAAGCTTCACATACTTTTTCCCTCACAGATATGTCTACGTATATGTATAGTTAGGCAGATGTTTGAGAAATGATTATTATTGAGTCACCGTGCATTCTTTATGATTTCTCTGTAGAAACCGAGCCGTTCACCGTAAAGCTAACCTGCTTTACCACGCGCGATCTAATCCCAGCACCTGAACAGTAACTCATGCAATATGCCATGATACGCTTCCACAGACATGCGTTGTGAAGATCAGACCCTGAGACTGTTCCTCAATTCTAAGAACGCAAAGAACGAACTTCAATTCAATTCAGTTCAGTTTTACAGAAACACATCGATGTTCACTTTACGGAGTTGTCCCTGATGAGCAAGCCAGATGCGACGGTGCCGAGGAATAACTCCCTGAGTCCGGTCTTTCCAGGCCACCTTGAAAGAACGAACTCGGAAGCATGTGTATATGTATATACATATCAATCTAAACCGTATATCACAGATGTATGACATGTTTTAGATTTATTTCGATTATTGTCGTTAGAAAGATGTTAAAACTACAGTTATGAGTCAGGCTTCCGTCATCCGCTATTGCTTTGATTCAATCGACTTTTAGGACTTGTGTGAAAATCTGATGACGTTTCAGGTCATATTTCTGCACATGTATGGAAAATACAAACCTTCACGCACCACTGTAGATGCACATTATGAAAAACACACCTGTGCGTCGTTAGTAGCTCGGACAGGAATTAGTCGACGCGTCCCGGCGCTGAGTATCGTGGCACGAGCTATGATTAACGATCTAAAATGATCAACAGTGTAGGACGGACAGTAAGAGACGCTCCGGGTCGAAATCGCTGCAGTAACAGTGTTATGTCTTGGTTTCAGAACGGACAGGCCTACTTCATCAACGACGGGGAATCTGTTAATGTGTTCGACTGGATGACGCCGCTGGTGAGTCATAGTGCTGTTCGTACGCCATGTTTACGTGATGGTATCGTCGCACGAGTGCTGTCCCGCCGAATGCTCAGTACGGCAGCGCAGTACGAGTGTGACGTCCCTGCTGGGGGAACAAACTAAACACAACAATCGAAATATAATATGTCATGGCTTTAATGGTTATAATGGGAATTGTATTGGTTTGAATGGACACTGTACTGGTTGCTATAGAAACGACAACGTATTAGTGCGTATTATATAAATATGCATGAATGTTAACCGAACAATGCATTTTATTACTAGGACAAGTGTACATTCATCTTACCGGACATTTTAATACGCACTGCCGGTCAAAAGTTTGTGGACACCCGACCGGAATGTTTCCCATGATGTTAAAAAGCGTTTGATCTGAAGGCGTAAATCGGTGTCGCAGTCAAAAATAGAATCGTACCAACGTGTTCGTTTTCTAAAGGATAAACCTGAGGTTTGGGGTCTCCTTTAAAAGGAAAAAAAATGGCTTTGCTTTGCTTTAAAAAAAAATATATATATATATATATATATGCAGGGCACAATCACATACACACTCACACACACCCATTCATACACTACGGACACTTTAGACACGCCGATCAACCTATCGTGCATGTCTTTGGACTGGGGGAGGAACCCGGAGTACCCGGAGGAAACCCCCGCAGCACGGGGAGAACATGCGAACTCCGCACCCTGGAGGTGTGAGGCGAAAGTGCTAACCACTAAGCCACCGTGCGGCCAATTTGGAAGAGTTAGAACAAGCAAATGGCAGCCATTCGGTGGAACGTCCCCGTCATAGACAATGCATCACGAATCCGTGGTTTTAACCCTGATATGTGTTTAAAACTCTGTGTTTGAACAGTTCGAGAGACTGGGCTACACTCGTCCGCTGATCCGGCTCCCGGTTTCGCTCGTCTACTCAGCAGGTAGGACTCTTTACATTCCTTTACTCGCCATCATCAACAAAAGGAATGCTCCGAGTCGATTTAATGTAAAATCATCATGGTGTGTGTGTGTGTGTGTGTGTGTGTGTGTGCAGCGTTCCTGATGGAGCAGTTACACGTGGCTCTGAGGCCCGTGATGGAGATTCCTCTGCTCCTGACCAGAAACGAGGTCCGAAACACTCCTTTACGTCTCTGTTACTCTCTGTTTTCCTCACCTGCTGTTCTCTGCTGTTTAGAACACACCCTGAAAAGGATGTCACGGTGGCAGATGAATCAATGAGTCGATTCATTTGAGTCATACATTTGATTCATATGAGTCATACTTCCTCGAAAACTGCTTTCTGGAGTTAAATGTGCTTTCAAAAGAAATAGAATATTTCATTGATCTAACTGAGAGGAAGATGAAAATAAAAGCACAACTTTTATTTATTTATTAATTAATTAATTAATTAATTTATTAATTAATTATAATATTACATTTTTTTTTACAGATGTTCATGCATATTTTTGGTGTCGTGCTGAGTTAAATGTATACATCGAGGTTATTTCTTTTTAAAAAAGATTTTATATTTGATCTCGGGCTGCTGAAACTCCTCAAACTCCCTCGCGTATTATTCAGTAATTACTACTAATTATTCACGACCACCTTAAGTACACATTAGTACAGGTTTGTTAGTTAATGTAAACATTAAAACGAGTGTGTGGGGGGGTAAACTAAATCACACACGCTGCGGAGGAAATCATATCAGTTGAACGTGCAAACATTTGAATTTATTTCAAATTGAATCCTCCTTATCGAATGTAGACCGACGCACCGATAATAAACACCAGTCATCTCATCTCCACCCGTTTGGCTTCGTTCTACATCCGTTTCTCTTCAAATCCCACTGTAGTAGCAGTGCCGAGGGGCCCGGGTCACCGCTCCTTTTCCCACAAGAGTTACCCAGATGAGGACGGGTTCCCATCTGAGTCCGGTTCCTCTCAAGGCTTCTTCCTCATATCATCTCAGGGAGTTTTTGTCCTCAGCACCGTCTCCATCGTCTCGCTCGATAGGGATACGTTCACACACTTAAGATCTCTATCCCGTGTTTATATATCTCTGTAAAGCTGCTTTGAGACGATGTCCGTTGTTAAAAGCGCTACACAAATCGAATTGAATTGAAAGAGTGAAATTTGACGTAGTTTACCTCTACGTGTCAGTTAATAAATTAACTAACAGATGTGTACTAACGTGTACATAACGCATCATTAGTTCATCATGAAGTAAGTATTAGTTCAGGATTTCGTGCATGATTATATTCATGTCCTGTTAATGTAAACCGTTACTCCTTTTTTTTCCTCTGGTGTTTATTAATTCACCTGCAGGAGATAAAACGAGCACGAGACGCAGCGACTCGACTCTGATGTGTACGGATGTCTCCGTGTGCACTGAGGTTATTGTATAGCGTGCTGCACTCAGTGCCGTTTCTGGCCAATTTCATGCCTGAGGTGAGATTCCTTTTGGTCACCCCAGAAACCCCCAGAAACTTAACATTTCCAAAATGTTCTCGTAACGTTCCCCTAATGTTCTCTTAACATTCCCATAATGTTCTCTTAACGTTCCCATAATGTTCTCTTAACATTCCCCTAATGTTCTCTTAACGTTCCCATAATGTCCTAGTAACGTTCCCCTAATGTTCTCTTAACATTTCCATAATGTTCTCTTAATGTTCCCCTAATGTTCTCTTAACGTTCCCATAATGTCCTAGTAACGTTCCCCTAATGTTCTCTTAACATTTCCATAATGTTCTCTTAATGTTCCCATAATGTTCTCTTAACGTTCCCATAATGTCCTAGTAAAGTTCCCCTAATGTTCTCTTAACATTCCCATCATTTCAGGAATGAGAGTTGAAAAAGACTTAGTTTACTGAGTGACTGAGGAAACTTTCACAATCTGTTTGTAAAAACCTTGCTGATGGACCTAATTGATATGATCCACAATTCCAACCTCAGTGGTACAGTTAGTAAAACTTGAGAAAAATAATGTTCTCAGCTCAGATAGTAGCCTGAAGTTGTTGTTTTTTTTAACCGAAACTGTGGTAATTTACCTGATAATGTATGAAATGATCAGACAAAAAAGTCCTTTTATGAAAAGGATTTATCATCAAACTTTTTAACTATCTAACACGAGACTAGGCTAGTTTGGTGTCGCTAGCCAAAGGGAGGAACAGCTAAGCGATCACTGTATGGATTTAGTACTGTCTTTCATGTGGGTGGGTGAGTCGGATGGGGGCGGGGGCGTTGGGCCGCTCAGTGTCGCCCCCAGGCTGGTGTCTGGAAACGGCCCTGGGTGCACGTGGGTTAACATGGCAGCACGGACCCTTGTTTACAGGGTGTTTACTGCTGCTCAGTTCAGTAAGCCGTTGTCAGTAATTACGATGAATTATTCAGTATCTAGGTGTGAATGTAAGTCTGGACATTCCAGCAGCACATGGGAGGAAATGATGCTTCGAAAATGGAAGACGTTAACAAAGATGAACTTGTCTCGTACCTACCTACAATATCTCAATGAAATATTCTTCATGTGGTTGTGTCTATAAGATATATAGTCTCTCTCTCTCTCTCTCTCTTTCTATCTATCTGTCTATCTATCTATCTATCTATGTCTGTCCGTCCGTCCGTCCGTCCGTCCGTCCGTCTGTCTATCTATCTGTCTGTCTGTCTGTCTGTCCATCTATCTATCTATCTATCTATATATCTATCCGTCTGTCTGTCTGTCTATCTATCTATCTATCTATCTATCTATCTATCTATCTGTCTGTCTATCTATCTGTCTGTCTGTCTGTCTGTCTATCTATATGTCTATCTATCTGTCTCTGTCTGTGTCTATCTATCTATTTATCTATCTATATATCTATCTGTCTGTCTGTCTCTCTCTGTCTGTCTGTCTGTCTAAATTAAAAACAGCAAACACACTTGTTGGTTAAGACGTTTGGATACAAATGAAGTTTGACTCTGTGCTTAAAGTCCTCTTCTTGTTTGGGTGTGGTGGTGGGGTGGTGATGGGGTGGTGGGGTGGTGGGGAAAATAACCCACGACGGACTGCTGTTAAAGGACATAAGTGTCGCTTCATTGCGCCACCCTGTGGTTGATTATTTTCCTGTGACTGCAGAACGCTGAGTGTTTTACTCTTCACTCCGAAGCTTGAACAGTGAGAAAGCTGATCTGGGAACTGACTGAAGTCTTTCAGTGAATGTGTTTTTTTTTTGTAGGCTACTTAGGATATTTTCTAATGACGTTGGTTTTATTTCCCCAAAATATGATCGAATAAGCCATTGTAGGTACACGTAGGAACGAGCGAGGTCCAGACGTGGTTCAGCGTGCTCTCCGACTCGGGCTCCTCGCAGCCTGAAACGCGAGAAGGAGGCGCTGAAGCTCGGAGCGGCGATTCCGCTCGGCTGCGTGAATTAATCATGAGCTCGGGCTCCTTAGGCGGCTCGCCGGGTTTAAACGACAGACGCGTTTTAGCACGAAGAGCGGTGATGAATAAGTCGAGTGGGTGACGTTTGAATACACACGTACGCGTCTCTCGGGGGTCGGAGTCAGAAACGCAAACTGCTTCACTACTGTACGTAAAGGAGAAGTCCAGCCTGCATCTCGGGCTGCGTGGTCAAAATCAAATTAGCATGCGATCCTCAGCTGTAAAAGATTTCTCTCATGACTCGAAGCTGAAATTTCTTTCAGGGTCTGTTTTCACTCTGGTTTCCTACATCACCCACAATGCCGGTCGGCTCTACCCGACGATAGTGGTGCGAGAAGAGCGCTGCAGCGGCGCTTTAATCCGTCTCTCTCAACTCTGAAATTGTATAACAGTGATTTTATATACGACGTTATGATTTTTGCGGTATATCACTACTAAAGACACTCGGCTAGACACGGCAACGATCCGGTACTCGGCGATACCTGCAGAATACGGCGTTTAACTGAATGAACGAAGCTGCGGGTTTGCGTACGTCGCCGTTTTTAGCCGTCTACGTATCAGACAGGAAACGATGTCGGCAGATACTCAGATGAACTCTCCTCCATGTTTAGGGAATAACGAAGTCATATTGCTTGAGAGATAGAACTTTTTAGAAATGGCATTTTTAAGCACTAGTGAGCGACAAAAGGACTCGGGACTTTCGGACCGTGCCGTATGTAGCGACTGTACGTTTGGCACCGGGCCGGACGGGGAGCTGGAGAGATGGAGAGTTTCCGTGCGGATATCCGATCCTCAGCAGTAAGAGGAGAGAGGCGCAGGGGGCGTCGAACCTGTGCCAGCCGAGAACGCGGGCGCTTCATGGAAAAGTAATGTCACCGCGTGAACGGAGTTCGGCTGAGAATCGTTAACGAATGCGACTTGCGTAGAATCCGATCCGGACTCGGACAGATCCACGTCCAGCTCTCAGCACCCGGCGCGGCCGGGACGTGACCCGGTCGAGAGCTCGGAGATCTCACGTCGAACAGACCAAACAAAAAAGACCTATGTGCACAGGATGACACGCGGCGACTTGGAGTCCAAAACGTACGGCAATGTATACGCAGAGAAATCTGCGCGTCTTCGGGGTCGGGTTTCACGATTCGATTATTACACGTAGCTCACGTTTTTGACTTTTAGAGTAGAGAGTGTTTTAGATTTTTAGATTTAAATTACTCCATGAACAGTCCTAGTTGTACTGATCACATTTAATCACAGGTTAATGATGATTTGCCTTCTTCTTCTCCAAGATACCATCTTCGTGCCCTGATGATGATGATGATGATGGTGCTGGTGGGACTGGTGGTGCTGATCCTCTGCCCACGTTGGCATCAGCATCAGCGTTAACGTGAAGTCCGGCAAAGCCCCCCCGACTCCTCCCTTAAACCCTGCTTCCTGATTGGTCCACCTCAGCTGCAGGGCAGCAGGAACGCCCTACTAGTCTGTAAATATATTAGTCACGTGTGGTTTTGTAGTTTAATAAGTTGATTTCGAGTATTATCTGTGTCTGTCCGCACATCTCAGCGTGAGACCTTAAAGATCCTCGACCGGTGTTCTTATTCGAAAATATTTAGTATCGGCGAATGGCATGCTTTTTATAAAAAAAAAATCATCAGAGGTGTGATGAAGTGGTGCTCTTGCAGCTAGCGAAAAGTTGATTAGTTTCCTCTAACAGCATGCCCTGAAGTGTTTTATTCCTCTTATCCTACAGCAACGCTTATTATTATTATTATTATTATTAGTCAATTAATTAATTAATTAATTCCAGAACGCGTCAGACTTTCGATCTGTTTAAGCTCTTGGGCCGTCTACGAAACAACACTCGCGTCGTAGTCTCTGTAGTCGTTCCCTCGTCAGACTCTCTCTTGGAGTTAATAATTAAAAAATGAAGTAAAAAAAACAACGCGATTTGTCACGTTAGCGAGAAACCGCTAAAAGCGTAAAACTCCTCCGTCCTGAAGATGTCGGGAAAGTTACAGCGTCACCTCTTGACTGTTACTAAGCGCTGACACTGGAGACTCCTTCCATCAACTTCACTGTATCGACGATTGCACTCGTTTTTTCTTTGTTTTTTTTTTAAATGTCCATCCCTGAACAATTTAGCGGTTACTATAGAAACGATAACGTGTTACTACGTGATTTAGTCTGCTCGGTAAGAAACTAAACCAGCTACTTTACGTAATAATAACAACTTGGTCTGAGTAACGGAGATAGAGGACTGTGGTAACTTGTATAATAACCAGGGCCACAAAGGATGTTGTACCGAGTGATAGCTTTTATATGAAATATAATCACATGAATGCTGTAGTATAAGAACACTAGTAGAACAGCACGTGCTTCTGGTAGGCGGCTTCCCTAGAACATCTTTTCTCTAAGAAGGTAGTGCAAAACTAACTATCTAAAAGCATAGACTCCACCTAGTGGTAAGAAATGTAATTACTATTCGTAAGTATACAACACTCCTCCCCTACTAAATTCCAAAATTCTCCCAAAGCAAATAAACTGGAAAATTTTAACTAATGTGGTGTCATTTCTTTCTTACACATTGACTCATTATACTTCTTCAAAACACAAATCATATTATTTGGCATACTCTTCTAATCTAGCATGTGCACATTCCACTGAACACATTCAGATTAATTAAACATTCAGTCTATCTGGAGGCTTCCGATCACGCTGTGACCTGCGAACTATCTGTTGCTGGCACAGCTGAGGTAGGTGTTTTGGGTGGATCTGGTATAAGAGTCACAAGAGGGCCCTCTGTGTCTGTGATCACTTGTCCATCCTCTCCCGGGGGCACAGACATTTCTTCAAGTGACTTTTCCTCTGGTGAAGCTTCCCCAGTAGTCTGACTCACCAAGGGGAACTCTGAGGTGCTACTGACCTCTGGGCCTGTATCATGACGCAGGCGTACGTGGTCCTGATGTCTGCGGAACACTCGTCCATCAGTCAGTTCTACGACGTAGGAGAGAGAGCCTCTTTGTGTCAAGATAACCCCCGGCAGCCATTGCTGATTAGAGTTATTGCTGAAATTCTTAACGTAGACACTGTCACCTGGTTTCAGCTGTCTCTGTCGTGCATGTTGATCGTGACCTTCCTTCTGTCTTTCCTGCTTTCTCAGCACCCTAGCCTTAGTGTCTGGGCGCAGCAGGTCCAACTTTGACTTAGGCCTACGTCCCATCAACATCTCTGCTGGAGTACGTGCAGTAGTGGTTTGCGGTGTAAGGCGATATTTAAACAGGAACCGTGAAAGTCTGGTACTGAGAGAGTCACCTTTCATCCTTTTTAGACCCTCCTTCACTGTCTGGACAGCTCTCTCTGCCAATCCATTCGAGGCTGGGTGGAAAGGAGCTGTTCGAATGTGTCGGATGCCATTCTGTTCCATAAACTCACCAAACAGCTCACTGGTAAACGTCGGACCATTATCTGTGACTACTGCATCTGGCAACCCGTGGATTGCGAACACTTGTCTGAGCTTGTCTATGGTTAAGGGGGCTGTTAGGTTGCTCATGATGTAAGCGTCTATCCACTTGGAGTGCGCATCCACTATTATGAGGAACATCTGCCGCATGAACGGACCAGCAAAGTCCAGATGTAGCCTTGACCAGGGGTGGTCTGGCCACTCCCATGGCTGCAAAGGGGCTGGTGGCGACATGTGTTGATTTGCCTGACATTGTGTACATGCCTTTACCTTGTTCTCCAGGTCTAAATCCATTCTTGGCCACCAGACGTAGGATCTCGCCAAGCTCTTCATTCGTGACACTCCTGGATGGGTCTCCTGACCTACATACAGCTAAAATTATTATTATTTTTTAAAAACAACATTGTAGAATTTCTACACGGCCCCCGGTTTGAGAACCACGTTTCCAAACCATCGCTGTTTCGCAGGATACAGTAGAGTACTCGGTAGAAACCTTAGTCTTAGGTCTTCAGTAAATATACGCAGCTTTATGACAAACTGAATTGGAGGTATGTCAGTGACCAACACTTCTTGAGAAACAACTCTCATTTTATTATTATTATTAATAATAATAATAATAAAATCGTATATACCAGGGGTATTCACCTCACGCAACAACAGTTACCTTTAAATGCTTTAAACTGTTAAAAGATTAGTTTACGGCTCTCGAGGAGACAATTTTACGTGGTTATGCTGTCGCTATTCACCCACCCTGATTTATTTATTTATTTATTTAAGGAACGTCATGACTGGCGCCCTATAAATAAATTTGAACCCGTCTCGACTTATCGCGCCGGTGAGAAATAACTAATCGTCTAAACGTCAGGATAACTGTGGAGCTGACCAATCGGGAGGACGGAGTATAAAAAACACGCCGCACTTTTAAAAAGTTTTTTTTATTCGCTTTCTGATGTTTTTTGCTGTAAAGAACTTCTGGGCTGCACGATGGATTGAGATGTATGAGGAGATATATAATGAAGCGTCAGTCCGGTTATCGCTCTGAATTTCCTGTAAACCAAACGCTTCAGACCTGCTGTACCTCCGTGAGTGTTTGTTGCTGTAACCGCCGTGTGTTTAAACGTTTTAGACGTCAAGAATTGAACTGATGTGAAGGAGGATAATAAAAAGGTGTAATATTTCTGGTGTAATTATTTCACTCGCGTGTTTATTCCACGATCCTCAACAGTGGAAGAGTTTCAAAAGTAGAACCCTTAGAAAAAAAAAAAACAGAACCGTCGTTCCCCTAACCTAACCTAAAAAAACACCGTCACATGACCCCTTTTATCTCCAAGATGGTGGAGATTTTTGGCGAAATAGTTGACTTTTATTGAATGCAGAAACTTTTCAGAAATGGACTGAAAACGCCTGTGACCACAATATACCCGCGTGCTCTATCTAGCGTGGACGGACCCTACGTTCCCATTAGCCAGCGACAGCGTGAAGAGCGACACCCGAGTTGAAATTCTCTCAATTCTATGCAAATTAGGGATGCCAAACTCAACAAACCGTAAACCATTGTTGACCCGAGTTCCTCGGACCAAACCGAACGCGCGGTCTGACGTTTCTTCAGTTCGGTTCCTACCTGAAAAAAGTTCGAACCTTGTAATAGTTTCATCTCATCCTGTCGTACACGACGTCTCGTTAAATGAGACGTTACGCAGAAAGATAAAGCTGTGGACGGAATTCGCAGGGATCGTTGGCGCCTCTGGCGAGACTGTAGGGTGAGACGCGTGTACGCGGCTCCGTTCCCCCCGGCACGTTCGGTGTCTCTCTCCGTCGAATAAACACACGTCAGACTCGTCCAATTGCAAATCTTTCTTTAATCGGCCATTTTAAGGCCTAACGGAGCGCGAGCGCTGTTCATGCCACTGTTACTTTTCCCAACATGCCCTAACTCTTGGGTTTTTTTTTCCCCCCTTCAAAAAAAAAAAAAAAGGCATTTCTATGGCATTTAGCTACAAAGTCTACAAAATTCAGCACCGTGTTACAGGTTATGCATATCAGGTTTTAGAAGCATTTTATCGACGATGGTAAGAAAATGTCCAACGTTTTAAGTACAATACTGACATGACTGAGTAAGAAAATGAAAATGGATGGAAATGATCAGGAACGGACTTGTGCGTGTGTTTGTTTACATTCAGCTGAAGCAAAGTCCACACCCCCCCCACGCTTAAAGGAAGTTAGCATCCCGTGTCGAAGCACAACGCTACCTTTTTTTTTTTCTTTTCTTTTCCTTCCATAGTTTAATTTCCCCCCCCAATAGCATTAGCGTAGATCAAAAAACTAAATCACTATTTTAACCTCTTAGCACCTTTAAATTGGACCGACTGGAACGAAGACTCTGATCTCCACACACGTGCACCTAATGCAGGAATAATGCTCATCTAGTCATTTGAATAATTCATCTATATTACAATATCCAGCTCACTCGCTAATTTAAATACGCAGATGAGCCGTCCGACCCGTCGGGGGCGTTCCCGAGGCAGGATTAATCACACTGTTCACACAATCCGGCTAATCGATAATGCCTAAATACTACAGGTTGACCTTTAATAACCTTATTACAGTCTACGACTTATTCAGATTATATCATAGACGGATCTCTAGTAGGATATTTACGATGAAACTATTCACATTGAACACGTTAAATAAAATTCATGCTATACTTGTGACCTAAGGACATGCTGATATAATATTTATTTTTTGATATATTTTTGATTTACACCATTTTTTGTTCTATAGCTCTTTTACTTTTTTCCCCCCACTTGGTTTCTGAGATCCTGGGATTTGTTATTTTCATTTTTTTTTTTTTTTACAATGTTTTCTGAGATGACAAAATAATCTCCGCCGAGTGACCAAAACGTCGTTTCACTGCGACGACGAATCGATCGCGGTGTAGAAAATGTTAAATGTTTTCCTGAGAAAACGTCCTACACGTCCTACTGCTACGACAAATTGAACATAAACGTACATTTAGATCAAAGCAGAGGTGCCAACATTTATGGTGTAGGCGTAGAATTTGACCATTTTTGACCCGTTGCTACGGCGGTCGACTATTCTGCTTTTTCAGCTAAAGTAGCGGTGGAAAAATTCACCGAAGGGGAAAGGGCACGTGACGGGAAAGACGCGTTTAAGTGCTGTGCCGTCGACTTTATCTAGGTGACCTCTGACCTGTGACGTCACGAGCCTCGGTCTCGTCAGCCAACGGAAGAGGCGGGACTCGTGGTGTCTGGGATACGCACCTCTCCGATTTACTACTGTGGCTTGCCGCACATCTGGAGGGAAAAAAAAACGCACGCAGAAATGGAAAAATTAGCCTTTGTTAACAATTATTGGCACCTCTGATCAAATAAAACGTCATAAAAACGTTCATTTGTACTAATATTTGAACATTCAAATAACCCAAGTTTCACGAAATCAAATAAAACTGTCCATGTTATATGATCTTGAAATGGAGTAAACGCACGGACCCGAGATATTTAAGATATATATATGTATATTTTTTTAAAAAGGCGTCAAAGACGGTAGATGCTAAACGCCGCTGTACGTTTTCCACTCGTCTTCCTTCGTCTCCACATCCAAACATCCAACCACACGCTTTCCTTCTCAACGCAATCGACCGACACGGCCCCCTTTCACCCGCTACGTGCAAAACCCTCCGCCGTCACGTCGTAACCACGTGTTCAAACGTTTCTCCGTTTTCCTTTCACGCCCGCCAAATCCTCAAACGCCCCGTTCACGTCACTCCGTCTCCCGGCGCGTGAAAACGTTGTTTTTGGGAGCGGACAGCAAAACCCGAGCGTTATTCCTTGTGTTTGAAAAGTCTTTCTTCGATTAAACGCTGCCGTTACTGCGCTAGCGAGAACGTCGTCTCCCTACCGACACACCGAGTTCACGCCGGAATCTGCCGTGCTAAACGCGCCGCGATTATTTCAGCATAGACGTATTTAACGCCCGAGCGTTTGTTTGTTTGTTTGTTAGTTAGCGATGATCTCCGCAGCTCCTGTGCAAAACTAAGCGAGCAAACATCAGACAACAAAAACAGAGTCAATTTGGAGCAAATAATAATAATAATAATAATAATAAAAATTCCTTTAACCCGGTATTCAGCACCAAAAAGTAAAGTATTTACCCATTAGGCAACTACGCGTTCTTATAAATCTATGAAGAAAACATCGACTCAGTGTTCGCAAATGCAAAAAAAACACACAAAAAAAACAAAAACAATAATAATAATAATAATAATAATAATAATAATAATTTCCCACGTCATAAATATACAGTGACTGAACAAAAATGAAGAAAATAAATAAAAAATAAAGCTCTTATATCTACATCCACTTGTGGGGAAAAATTAAAACAAACAATAAATACAATAAAATATAAAAACAAAACAAAACAAAACCCTGAAATGCATAAAACGGAGTAAAGTGCAGAGCGGCTGTTCCACCGAGCCGTGAGAAACCGTCTCACTCCGACACGTTCGCACAAAAACATCGTTTGTTCGTTAGTACGCGGAACTCGTGAGGAAAGCTTCGAGTCGCTGAAATAAAAAAACTAAAGCACGTTATTAATAAAACAACAAAACAAAACCAGGGCTGAAGGAAGCGTGACGTTCCTCTGTTGCGTTGCTCAAGCGTTTTCTCTCCTTCCTCTAACCCACAGGCTACAGCATTCCTTTACAAAGCTAGCGCGCTCGTTAATGATCGATAACGGCACAAGGAGGTTTTCCAGACGCGGATATGGCCATGGTTACATTTAGCACTGAAGCCAGAGCTGCAAAATCAAGCTGGGGGAGTTTTAGGACCGACCCAAACGTGTGTGTGAGCTGCTCACACCCGAGGCCCGACCGATACGTCCGAGAGCTGATCGGATCGCCCGATACGGAGCGACGGAAAACCGTACTGAAAGCAGACATCTCGCGTTTACTTCTAAATCAGCGTTCCGTTCATAAACAGGAGCTTTCCTATGGAACGGACAAATGCGGTGCGGGTGCCACTAGGGGGCTCCCCCCCCAAAAAAAAACAACCCTCAAACAAGCGAGGACACTTCCCATTTCACCGTGTTTTACCGTGAACTCAAGCAAACACGTGACGTTTTGTGAAGAATACGTGACCGCGTGTCAGAAAATAAAACCAAAGTGGACTAGACGGAGAAAACTGGACAGTGTCGTGAAAATAATAAATGAATTCATTCAGAAATAAAGCTGAAAGTGATGGGGGACAAAAGGACACAAAGGAACGTCGTGAGGGAACGTGTGAAATGTTCACATGCGGAAAAAAACGTGTGAAATTCACGTGACTTTTCCGTAAGGGTGGAATAGTGTGGAATATCCGACACACATCCACAATATCCCATGATGCACTGCGGGAGGTCAGCACCTAAACACTCTGAATGATGCATTTTACATGAATGAAAACGACACAATATTTTTTTCCCGATGGAGAATACTGCTGGCCAACCCCCCCAGAAAACAACAACCCAGAGTCACTGTTTGTGCTTGGGCGTGGCCCTGTTCTCACTTAGGTCCTCTTTGGTCTTCTGGATACATGTGAAGATCTCCTTGAAGAGTGCCCTGTACTCGGGCTGGTACGAGTCGTCCGTGAGGGAGGCTGACCGCGTTTCGAGGGCCGCGCCCGGCGTCTGGACGGCTTTGTGCGCCGGCGCTCGGTCTCCGCGTTGGCAGCGCAGCAGCAGCTCCTCGTATTTGGTCTTCAGGACGCTGTACTGCGCGTCCACCTCGTTCAGCAGAGAGATGCCTCGCTGCCTCACCGCCTCCGATCGGCGTATACACGTCAGCTCGTGGCCGCGTCCCAGTTCCTGTTCTGACCCTTCCTCTTCCTCTACCACCTCCGCCCCCTTCTCCTCTTCGGCGAGGAAGATCACGTCGTCGGCTACGAGCGAGTCTGTAGGTCGGACGCTCGACGTTTCCGAGCGCCACAGCTGCCGCAGCTCCTCCACCTCGGCCTCCAGTTCGGCTCGGTGCCGTCGCGTCCTCTCCAGCTGCGCCAGCCGTTCCTCCAGCGCCCGGTTTTCTCGCTCGGTCAGCTCCATAACCTTCTCCGCCGCTTCCCGACGCTCGCGCTCGGTTCCCAGCTGGGTGTGCAGGCTACGCAACGCACTCTGCAGGGTGGATTTCTCCTCCTCCACCTGGCCGGCATCCAGCGCCCACCACGACAGATCGTCACTGTGGCTCTCTGAGCTCAGACGCCTACACACACACACACACACACACACACACACACACACACACACAGAGTTGTACGTTTTTAAAATCACAGATTGCTTTCAGTTTCCAATTCAATTTTTATTTTATCTTCTGTGTTGCATTTTTTTATTATTATTATTTAGAAGGATAGACAGACAGATAGAAAGCTAGACAGATAGAAAGCTAGACAGACAGATAGAAAGCTAGACAGACAGATAGAAAGCTAGACAGACAGATAGACATAGAGAGACAGACAGACAGATAGACAGATAGAAAGCTAGACAGACAGATAGACAGACAGAGACAGACAGATAGAGAGACAGATAGAGAGACAGACAGACAGCTAGACAGACAGATAGACAGATAGAGAGACAGACAGACAGACAGATAGAAAGCTAGACAGACAGATAGAAAGCTAGACAGACAGATAGAAAGCCAGACAGACAGATAGAAAGCTAGACAGACAGACAGACAGACAGAGAGAGACAGACAGACAGAGAGAGACAGACAGACACTGCACATGGTGTAACCATTCAAATATTTAAAGTGTAATTCATTTCAAAAATATCTTCAATCTCTTTTTTACTCAGACGTCCAGAAAAAGTACCTACTTTTAAGCAGGAACTAAAATGGTTCCTGGAGCATGGTCAAACTCATCCATGTCTCATTTATCCTAACATCCTAAAATATCCCTGAGGTTTTAAAAAAAAAAAAAAAAAAAACCCCAGAAGACAACACACACACAGAGCGAGACCGGGAGGGACACGACAACTACAAAACGCATTTTTGTTTCCATGTGCTTTCAGTCTAGCGTTCAGTTCCTTTCATCCGTTTTATTTACACATTTTTCTTGGAGCCGCTCGATATGCCCCGCCCGGACTTCCTGTTTCGGCGGAAATCACAGCGACACGTTGAATAACGCTGCGCGTATCGAGGCACTTTAAGTGCCTATGCTTTGTAATACCCAGGGCTGACTTCAGTTCCTGAGACATAGGTTCCGGTAACATGACAGTTCCTGCTTCACAAGCTGGAGACGAGGAACCAAACTTCACCGGATAAGGCAGATAAGACTTTTAGGGAAAAAAAAAAAAAAGCCTGGAACATTACATGGTGGAACATGAAACTAAACAAGTTTCATCCATAATGAAAAACTGTTCGAACTGCTTGCAAACGTGCCGGAACGTAACGCAGAACATAGAACGTTTAAATCACTTGGAACCCAAGATTACCCTCCCATCTCTAGTGCTTCATCTGTTCAGAGATAGACGAGAACCGGGTCGGAGGAGGAGGGGGCGGAGACTGGGTGTCCTACGCGCATGGACATGACGGTTTGGTTAATACGAACACGACGACGTGCGCAGACTCACGTGTCCCGGTGCAGGTCGTAGACGCAGGAGACGCTCTGAGCCGACAGGCCTCGGCGAGCTTCGGCGCGTTCTCTCCTCGCGCGCTCCGACTGCGACGCCTTCAGCTCCTCCACCTGCTTCTGCAGACCCTCCATGTGAGACTGCAGACCGTCGACCGTCTCGGTCAGGCTGAAACGGAGAGCGGGGACAAGATGGAGACCTATCGAACGATTTCATATACGTCTAAAACACTGCAAATCTTCTGCTTTAAACTTTAGGCCACACCCCCTCTGGGGCATTTTTATACACACAACAGAACTGTGAGAGACATACATCAAATAACTCAAACCTATAAATAACCCATTAATGAACCAACCAGCTTCAGCGTGCACACTTTATAATGCAGACCACACCTTCGGCATGTCTCCCGCATTGACTTGTAACCGACTCGATACTTACAGACCACCAGAGGCGCTAACATTACCGACAAGAACATCCTAGCATGCAGAGAGAAAAAAAAAAAAAAACCTTAGCGCGTGGGAAAAAATTCAGCGTGATCATTACTTAATAATTAGCCGCCTGAAGCCCCGCCTCCTTGCTTCCTATCGGCTCACAAGACCAAAGTCTGTCAATTCAAAGCTGAACGTTCACCTAGTAGCCGAATTAACGGCTATCGGAAGCACATGCAGCGTCCTTCACATCCCGCGTCTGACGTACGTGAGTAAATAAAATAAAACAAAATAAATAAATAACTCAC
Organism: Ameiurus melas; assembly: GCA_012411365.1. Classification (NCBI taxonomy): domain Eukaryota; kingdom Metazoa; phylum Chordata; class Actinopteri; order Siluriformes; family Ictaluridae; genus Ameiurus; species Ameiurus melas. The sequence goes on from CM022774.1 coordinate 6,475,692, forward strand.
GGACTCCTGGCGACGTTTCACGGACCCCACTGGACTTAGAACTCTACAAACCTTTAATACGTGCGCGCACGCACTCTATTTGTTTCACGTGAAGTTCAGTTCCGTTCACGTGGAACCGTTTTTGATCAAAATGACTCTCGTTCCGATTCGTTCCCGTCCCACGATCCCCCTCACCTCAGGATCTTTCCCTGGGCCGCGCGGTTGTCCAGCACCAGCCTGTGGTTGGTCGTCTCCAGGTCTCGCGCCGCCACGTCCAGCTGCTCGTACATTTTACGTGTGCTGATCGTTCATCTGCCTCAGCAGCTCCACCTGCTTGTTCAGGTACTGAGAGGAAAAAAATTAAAATAAAATAAAAATACCCCACACACACACACACAGTTTATTCATAACGAAACGTTCTAATCACTGTATATAGATCAAACTTGTTAAAACAGATCTAAATTCCATGAATTGCTCAGGACTTTCCCGGTACTCCAACCGATTCCGGCTGTGGTAGTGACGTCACTAAATAAGCTCTGCTGCTTTGGACCAATCACGTTCAATATGCTAATTATTAGAGGATGGAGTGTTTGTGCTAACCTTAAAACCCACAGACATTACAGTGCATCCCAAATGAGCTACTTAGCTAGCTATACATTGGCTAATCAGTGGTGGTGGTGGTGGGGGGCATGGTTGTTATAGCGACAATATATTCTGACACTATATTATTGGCTGCTGTTAAAGAAACTTGAGACAAAATAGTGATGAAGACTCGTACTCGAGTCATGTGGGGCGTTTAGAATTTGCATATTCATGAATATTCATAATCCGTGCTATTTTAATGAGGGGTAAAGGTGTGGAGATGTTCTTGGCTATTTTAAGTTAAAAAAATATCACGATTTAAAGAAAAATGTATTCTTATTATTAAATAGTAAAAAAACACAGATCTGATGGTTTTTAAGACTTAACGCGATGCTTGCCGCCTCCACGTGAAAGACTCTTTCCTGTTTGTGAGATCAGTGGTGCGGAACCCAAACGGTGTTCAGGCCACACACTGGTGAAATATTCCCCAACTGAAACATCAGAAGTACGAGACTGTGGCAGGACAATGAAAAAAATTAAACATAAAAAAAATGAAGTGTTTGGTTGACTGGATTGGATTTCACTGGAAAACTGGACAGGACACATTCCTGAGTGAAAATCTCTCAAGTCTTTTGTTTTCATGGACTTCCCTTTTCCTGCACTGCTTCTTTGTACGCAGATGGAGGAAGCGGAACGCCTACTGACGAGGTCTGAAGTGCGGAGATCGCATCGGAGGAACGCGTTCAAGCCACTCACGCGCTCTCAGGTTCTAAAGCTCTCGTCGTTATGACGACGACTAAACGCGTAAACTTACGGTACACGTGAGACGGTAACAACACCCCTTAGTTAGGAGCTAACCCGTTTCCTCATCTCTATTTAAAGCTATTTCAGTCAGTCACGTTCAGTTCATCATCCAACACCACGTGATCATTCAGTACACTGACTAAATGAGTTCGGAAATGAGGTCGAATCAATTAAAAGACCTGAAAAGATAGAATTTATTTCTTAGTTAAGGACATGTCACTAGACCATTAGTTCTCAGTCGTGTTTTACTATTTTACTAAAACTATCTCTGCAACACAGGAGTTCTTGAAAAAACAAAACAAAAAAAACGTTTTGGATTCCTGGAACTCTGCAACAAAGGAAACAAAGTTCCAGAACTCCATAATAAAGGAATTTCTGGAACTACACAACAAAGGAAACAAAGTTCTAGAACTCCATAATATAAAGGAATTTCTGGAACTACGGAACAAACGAAACAAAGTTCCAGAACTCCATAATATAAAGGAATTTCTGGAACTACGGAACAAACGAAACAAAGTTCCAGAACTCCATAATATAAAGGAATTTCTGGAACTACGGAACAAACGAAACAAAGTTCCAGAACTCCATAATATAAAGGAATTTCTGGAACTACGGAACAAACGAAACAAAGTTCCAGAACTCCATAATATAAAGGAATTTCTGGAACTACACAACAAACGAAACAAAGTTCCAGAACTCCATAATAAAAGGAATTTCTGGAACTACGGAACAAACGAAACAAAATTCCAGAACTTCATAAAGGAATTCCTGGAACTCTGCAAGAAATGAAACACAAAATTCCTGGAACTCCATAAAGAAAACTGATACGGATATAAAACATTTCAGGAATGGCACCGGAACACCGGAAATAGGGTCATAATGTAAAACACACTCGAGTAATCACTTTTTATCTAAACAGTGTTTTGGGGAAAATTGCAGGTAAGAAAGCTGGACATTCTGGGAATCTTTTGCTTGCCTGATCAGAGACTATCAGCATGGCAGGCTCCGCCCAGAACAGTTCCTGTCTTACATAAAAGTACTAAATTTGTTCCAGGAACCGCAAGGTTTCTACAAGTAGAAGTGCGGGTGGCTTCCCTGGTGAAAACAGACCTCAAGTTCCTGAGTTCATGGAAACGTTACAGAGTTCCTGGAAAGGTTCCTGTAGTGATGGGAAATAGATCCCCGGCCAGAAATCAGAATGTGTTTACACCGTTCCCACTGCCGTCCATGAGGAGGCGAGTTTAAGACACTAACAGGACGACGTCATGCTGAGGAAATAACCTCCGGACCGACCCGTGGATCCGGAAACGACGCCTGAACATGATTAAAGTGGACGGATCAAACCGCTTGCTAACTCTCAGCGTAGACGCCACGGGACACAAACTCGTTCTCTCACACGCTGTCCGACTCGCAGAGTGTTTATTGAGAAACAGGACGTAGGCTCGGCATTGTGGAACGTCCGGTTTCTAAATAAACGCCGCGTCAACGTATGACGAGCAGGAAGGAAGCGTCACCTCGATCTCCTGCAGCTGCTCCTGATTGGTGGAGTACATCTGCTGAAGGCCCTGCTCCAGATCATGGTTCCTCTCCAGCAGAGACTTTCCCAACTCTGCGGCCAAGTGAAGATCTACACACACACACACACACACACACACACACGACAGAACAGTAAACACTAAGCACAGGGTAAAATGAACAGCTCTGCACACCCCATCAGTCCAGACACAGGAAGTCACCGAGCCACATGCTGGACATCGACGTGCGAGTCCCAGAAATCCTGACGCAAGAGCAACATGGAGCCTCACACACTTCTAAATCACACACACACAGAATATAAATGACATTTACTACACTTATGATGGTCACATTATGCAAGATCTAACCTATAAACATAAAACTATAGCAAACATTTCTATTATATTTACTGATATGATATTAATATTTAATATAGAAGACCGGTCACTGATAAGGAACTTACAGAAAAACCCCGTCTCCTCCATTTTAACCACAAGTCTCCTAAAACAAAGATTTACACAGTTCTCCTAAACACCCAGGCTGCGGAACATTTCCGTAATCTGAGCAGACAGATAAATACACACACACACACACACACACAAACGCACATACGATATTATTTCTTTAAAAAAAAAATTAAGCAATAAACATCATCATCGCTCTCGAGAAGTGTAGCAGAACGCTGACAACGATTACAATCTTCCATCGGTTAACGAATCAAACGTCTCGTAGGTTATCCGTTTATAGTCGTATCTAATATCCGCGAAACCGTCCGGCCAAGTTAGCTCCTGTCCTCCCCGTTTCTCTCTCTCTCTCTCTCTCTCTCTCTCTCGAAATACCACAAAAGCATAAAAACAATGTTTTAAAAAATATATAATTTAAACTAAAAAAAAACTCCCGTCCTTAAACGTTACAGCTGACACTGGAGACTCCTTCGGTTAGAAAAAATATATATAATAATTAAATAAACGTCTCCTTACAGGAAACGCCATCAGATCTAGGTTTAGACTTGTTTTCTTTGCTTGGAAAAACAAACAAACAAACAACAACAACCCAAAACGTCGTTGTTGTTTTTTTTTTTTTTAACTGTTTATTAGTGAAGAGATTTGGTTACACGGCGCATGCGCTGTACAAGTCCCTGTGAACGAGCGGTTGCTATGGACACGATAAAGTATTACAACGAGCGGGTTCATATAAACCTGTGAGTTTTATTATTATTATTATTATTATTATTAATAATTAAATATTTTAACCCCAAAAAATTATTCTTGATATATATATTTTAAATGCGGAAGCGCGAATTAAACCGTTGCTACGCGGCGCGTGACCTCCCAGTGACGCCGTTGCTTAGGAACCGTTCCCGGCTGCCTTCCGGTCCGCATACTAGCGCCCTCGCGAGTATGTGAGAGGAAGTATTCACCCCTGCACTGGCGTCCTGCTCGCGCACACTGTTTAGTGGGGAAGTATGCGGTTTCTCAACAAGACCGGTTTACTTATTTATTTATTTATTTATTGTACTGCGGTAAAGTTTTGATGTGAGGAACTAAACAGAACGCATTTGTAAAAAAAAATAAATATATAATAATAATACACATTTTTATACAGATTAACCCCAGGAAACTGGGACATGCAGGAATAATGAAGTAAATACTGTTTTATCTGCAGTGAGCATGCGCACTAGCCTTTATAAACCCGCTTATAATATATAAGGAGCTTTATTATTATGCATCCAAACCGGAAGTAGCCTCAATAACAGTCATATATATATATATATAAATATAAATTAACGTGTTAGACATATTAACCTGCTTCAAATATAATAAAATAAAGCAGTCTGGTGATATTTCGGACATGCTGGTGTATTAAAGGTGTCAGGATGATCTCTGAGGCATGGGAAGGTGTTCATGTGGAAGGAATGGGATTATTCCAGTGTCAGTGCTGGATGTAGGCGGACAGTCGGAAAGCTTGACCTCACCATGCTCAAGCTCCTTCCTGCTGTACCACAGCTCCTGCTCCTTATCGAATTCCTCCTCCACGATCACCCCCGCGAGCATCTTCACAACGTCCGTAAATCCACCTTAAAAGTTCTCTCGGGTCGACGGAGACCCGTGGAACGCCGTCTACATCGGGTCACCGCGTGTACAGAAGAGCCACTATCGCTCCCAACACACCCGGTGGCGTTGTTCTGCATCTGCGGCAACGTGGCAAACTCCACAGCAGGATGAAAAATCCGAGCCGCGTCCCAATACAAGTCCTCGGGCGCTAGGTAGTGCACTCGGAAACGCGTTAGGGTGCGCGCTAGAGAGTGCGCTCGGGAAGGGGAATCACCGCGGATTGAAATTCAACCAATAGGAGAGCGGATTGACGTCGCGCCGGCCAATGATCACGAAACGGGGAGGAGCGTTGTCCAATCGGGACGCGCATTTTCCGTCACGTGACTCCAGGACGGTCTAACGCCCTCTTCCGTACACAATGAAACACAGGAATGGGGGTTTTTTTGGGTCCATTTTTTTTTCTTCTTCGCACGTTCAGCAGTAGTTCTACTCAACATAATAATAATAATAATAATAATAATAATAATAATAATAATAATAATAATAAAACTACAAAAAAAAGAGTTAGTAAGAGTTAATCACGTGTATACAGAAGTAATTTTTTATTTTATGAAATAGTTGGTTTAAAAAAAAGTTTCTTCCGCCTTGCTTTAATTTATTGAATTGCGATTATTATTATTATTATTATTATTATTATTATTATTATTATTATTATTGAAAATAAAATCAGATCATCATGAAAGTATTGCGACTCAACACACATCCAGCCTCTGTGGCTTACTCCATGACTACACTGGGATCCAGTATGATGAACAGCATTTTTAGTTTTTATTACGTCAAGCTGTTCCTGAACAAGTACAATATCTCAGAAGGAGCTTTCCACAAGTCCCAGGTGAGTGTTGACCTGTTTGCTCATTCGCACCTACCTGCAGTCACAGTTCAGGTCATACCTTCACGGACGGTCATAAAAATACCATTTAGTTTGTATTTATTTAGTTCTGAACCCTGAGTAATCTATTTCACATGACAGATGTTTACATCTAGTCCACAAGACACGATGATAGCTGAATTGACACAGACGAACCGGTTCAGACGTCTACACACGCTCGGTTATTAATCCCGCGTGTCGTTACCTGGACGATCCACGACATGAGGTGTTTATGTTGTGTGAGAGTTCTTCACGAGTCCCGTGTTCGTCCCACTGTTCTTCAGAGAAATCCTCCAGGTCCTGCACGTTCTTTACTTTCCCACATCTTCTGCATGTTCGACTCCTTTCCAACAGCGTCTATATGATGTCCAGACCCGTCTCCTCACACCGAGGACGACCGAGGGACTCGTACACGACTGTTACAAAAGGTGCACACGCTCACCGACGCTCGAGAAGACGACACGATAGATTAAGAGCCAGGGGGAGGGGGTGTAAACTTTTGAACAAGATGATCGGTGTAAATAATGATAATCAGTCTTTATTGGTCACGTATACAGTAGAGCACAGTGAAATTGTTTTCTTCTCATACCCCAGCCTGTCAGGAAGTTGGGGTCAGTCATGATACAGCGCCCCCTGGAGCAGAGAGAGTTAAGGGCCTTGCTCAAGGGCCCAATAGTGGCAGCTTGGCAGTGCTGGGGCTTGAACCCCCGACCTTCCGATCAGTAACCCAGTGCCTACATGTTTCTGAGAAGATAACAACTGAATAACAATTTACACTGATTATCCTGTTCAAAAGTTTACACCCCCACCCCCAGCTCTTAATGCATTGTGTTGCCTTCTTGAGCATCAGTGAAAATTCAAAAAAAATAAAAAACAACCCCCAGAATGTCCTCTGATTACGACACTGCCATCCTCACAGTAACCCAGCAGCTTTCTGTAAACATCTGTAGACAAGTAAAGCATTACAGGCGTCATAGCGGTGTGGTCTGAGATCCGTGTCGGGTAAGTCAACGTAAAATACGTCAGTGAATCGGATCGAGAAACAGGCCAGGTCAAATCCGATCTGATGTCGATCGAGCGTTTCAGAGACCCCACCGAGTCACGTTCCAATACTCCGCGTCATCCCTTCTCACAGGTTCTTCGGAGAGTTAAGACCTCTTAAAGGGATTTGTCTTGGAGCTCTCACTGATTAAGAGACACTCTAGAGGTTTCCCTGTAGAGAGGACAAAGCAAAGAGCGCGCAGTTATTCTAGATTTAACGCTGTTTCCCCTGATCGTCTAGTTGTTGTTTTTGCGCCAGAGAACAGGTTGGGAGGGTGACCGAGAGCAGGTTTTGGGTTTGGCAGATTGCACACATTCATGCGAGGCCAGGTGACAACTCCGGTTTTAAATGTAAGCCTGATACAAATCCTCGCAGAGTTCTTGCATGTAAATTGGGAATTCCTTCACTTTTCCAGACTTCCTAGACCTGCACAGGAAGGTTAACATTTGAAACCAGATTTGCAAACATAAAGCTCAAGTTTCCAAATAGTTTCCATACACTGGACATTTCCAAAGACTTAAAGACTTAATATGTATTATTCTATAATATAAGTGAGACATTTCCAAAGGATGGAAGATGGGAATGCTAGACCTCTCCAGACTTCCTACACCTGTACAGAAACGCATTTGAAATCAGACTCACAAACGTAAAATCCGGCTTAATAGTTAGCACATTCGCTTCGCACCTCCAGGGTCGGGGGATCGATTCCCGCCAGGACCATGTGTGTGTGGAGTCTGCATGTTCTCCCCGTGCTGCGGGGGTTTCCTCTGGGTACTCCGGTTTCCTCCCCCAGTCCAAAGACATGCATGGTAGTCTGATGGGCGTGTCTAAAGTGTCCGTAGTGTATGAATGGGTGTGTGAGTGTGTGTGTGATTGTGCCCTGTGATGGATTGGCACCGTGTCCAGGGTGTACCCCATCTTGTGCCCATGCTCCCTGGGATAGTCTCCAGGTTCCCCGCGACTCTGTAGGATAAGCGGTATAGAAGATGGATGGATGGATTTTTCCTATTTTTATTATAATAGGTATTATTATAGAAATAGAAATTTCCAAACAATGGAAATTGAGTAACGTATGACTTCCTAGAGCTGTGCAAGAACCCCCGTTTCCAATATTTTCTAAAACTGAGACTTAAAATTACGGAAATGTCCAAAGGATGAACGGAACAGGAATAATCTGGTGTCTAAATAATATAGAGTACCGAAAATGTTTCACTATATTTTTTTACTTGGGGGGGAAAAACCAGAATCCTGTCGAACATTCCCAATATTTTATTGCTGGATGGTGGTTATAATCCGCTTCTCGTCATGCTCAGGTGGTGTATCTGATCTGGAACGCGCTGAACGACCCGCTCTTCGGCTACCTGCAGGACAACTCTCGCATTTCCTGCTGCTCTCAGCGAAGGATCTCCATCCTGTACGGCGCTCCGTTCTACTGCCTGGCCTTCCTGCTCGCCTGGTTCCCGTGGCGATCGTACGAGGCGGGGGACTGGCTGAGCGGCTTGCACCTGGTCATCACGCTGTGCGCCTTCGACGGCTTGCTGACCTTCGTGCTCCTGGCCCAGTGCGCCCTCTTCGCCGAGATCTCGGAGAACCACCAGAACCGGCTGAGGCTCATCAAGTACAGCCAGGTGGCGTCTCTCGTCGGCTCCTCCAGCGTGCTCTTCTGCGGCCTCGTCTCCGACAACATGGACAACTTCTTCTCCTTCCAGGTGTTCTGCGTGCTCGTGGCGCTGCTGGGATGCGCCTGCATGGTCTACACGGGCTTACACAGCCAGAGCCGCTTCGACGTAAAGGTCACGGAGGCGAATTCGCAGCAGCCGCCTCTGTCGCTCGCCGCCGTGGCTACCATGACGCGCCAGATCCTCACCAACCGCGACTTCCTGCTGTTTGTAATCATGAACTTTTTCCAGGTCTTCCTCTTAGCCTTCTTTAACAACTTCGCCATGATCTTCGCCGACCACCTCATCCCGGCGGACGTCCTGCCGTCGCTGGCCAAGAGCCTCATGTACGGAGCCGGATTTATCTGCCCTCAGGTGCCGTCTTAAATGCAATCAAGTCACATTTAGCCGTTACGATGTTATGCAGGAGCGGAACGGCGTGAAAAATGTCCAGTCATCCGAGTAATTACAGCCGAGATACCTGCGTGTGGGTAATTATGTAGTTATCAGCAGAGGCTCAGAGCAGAGCAAGAGAACGAGTAGAACACGTTTAGACGAGTAGACGTCTTAACAGGATCGCTTCAGGAGTGTATCAGAACAACGCTTTTCGGATTTTCACCAGGGGACATGTTCAAAAAGTAAAATGAAATAAAATCCGAATCGTTTTAAGTGAAGCAGTGAAGACGAGGGGACGCTCGGGTTATAATCGACTTCCACGGGTGGAAAAAATGAATAGAGGAAAATGGGGGGAGGCGCGCGGGGGGAAGAATACGACAGACCGGAAGAAAAGAAAGCAAGAAAGACAACAAAATGAACGAAAGAATCAATGAAAGGATGTAAAGGAAAAAGGAAGGAAAGAAACAGAGAAGACGGCAATAATCAAAGGGAAGAAAGTGGAAAAAAGAGACAGAATGAAAAGGATATAGAGACAGACATACAGGCAGGCTGGAAAAGAGAAAGAAAGAAAGGATAGATAGATAGACAGACAGACAGACAGACAGACAGAAAGAAAACAAGACAGACAGAAAGAATAAGACAGACGGACACAGACAGACTGGATGAGAGAGAGAAAATAAAGAAAGAAAAAGAGAAACAAGCGCACTGAATGAGTGAAGGAATGGAAAAAGGAAGGAAAGAAACAATGAAAGAATAAAAGGAAAGAAAAGTACGAAGAAAGAACGATTAAGATAGATAGATAGATAGATAGATAGATAGATAGATAGATAGATAGATAGACAGACAGACAGATAAAAAAGAGAAGCAAGCAAGACAGACAGTGAGAATAAGACAGATGGACACAGACAGACTGGATCAGAGAGAGAGAGAGAGAGAGAGAAAAGAACAATAGAAACAAGTGTAATGAATGAGAGAATGAATAAGAGCGAGAGAGAGATAGGAAAGAGAACAGAAGCAAGACAGAAAGATGGACACAGACTTGGATGAGAGAGAGAAGAGAAAGAAAGAAAGAAAGAAAAATGAATGAAGCGTGTGATGTGCAGCTGCGCTCCTGTCAGAGCTGCTGTTATAGAAAATCAACACCTTCTGACCAATCACAGTCCAGGATTCAGCAGCGCCGTGGTGTATCGAGCTCTCACTCTCACGGTAAAAGTCTCACTCTTTCCTCTGTGTGTGTGTGTGTGTGTGTGTGTGTGTAGTTACTGGTGTTGTGCAGTCAGAATCTGCTCCATGTGATTGGGTATTACCGCATCATCCTCATCACCTTCGCTGTGGAAGCAGGAGGCGCCGCGGCGATGCTGCTGCTCGGGTCGGGACAGTACTACTGCCTCGCTGTGTTCATCACCGTCAACATGTAAACACACACACACACACACACACACACACACACTCTCTTTCCCCGCTCTTCTGTACACTTTATCCAGCATGCGTGTTTTTATTTCTTTCATTTCTCTCGTCTCTCTCTGAATGTGTTTTAGGATTTTGGTCCAGGCTGCTTTCAGCCTCTTTAACCTTCCTCTGGCTGACCTCATCGACTCGGACCTGCAGAAATACAAGCGCAGGTAACGAACGCACTGTCCACTTCTGGGTTCTGATTACGTGACCGTTTCTATAGTGACGGCTCATTCACAGGCACTCCAAAAAAAAACCCCAACAGATTTATTTATTTATTTATTTATTTAAATGCGTGTGATTCGTTGATATGGTGAAGCTCTCTCTACGGACACGTTCATTAAATGGAAGGAGTCTCCAGTGTCAGCGCTGTAGGTTTTCCGACGTCTTCAGGGACAAAGGAGTCTACGCTTTCGCGTAAATCGTGATTATTTGTCAGAATGGCGTTGTGTAAAGTGGAATAAAACACTTCGGGACACGCTGTTCTAGGAAAACGATCGACGTCATGGTGGTAGCGTGACCCTGCTTCATCACGCCACCCTACTGTTGATTATTTTCTGTAAATCTGTAACAGAACGACACGGAGTGTCTTTTATTCCTTACTGAAGTTGTATAAAAACGTGCGTTATACCAGTTAGACGCTTTAATAAGTCTTTCCCTGTGAAAGAAACGCGCAGTAATGGAAAGCGGTTGGAAGAGGTTTCCGAGACGCGTGTTACGCTAATCCGAATGCTAGCTACACACACAGGCGCGACAATCAGTGCGTTTACACGGACAACGATAATCCACTCTTAACCCGATTAAGACCATACTCTGATTAAGAAACTACCATGTAAACAGCAGTTTTTAATGACCTTAATCTGATTAAGGTCATACTCGAATTAAGCTCTAATCGAATTCAGACAGGTGGAGTATTCCTGTTTTAGTCGGGTTATGGACGTGTATTACAGACATGTAAACACCTTAATCACATTATGAACGTCATGTGATCGTTTTCACCTGCGACAGGACACGATCACACACGGCAGTTTTACGTTTTACGGCGAACGAGGGAGTTCGGCTGCATCCCAAACCGCATACTTGCCTACTACAGGCCTGTAGTGGGGGAAAATACATTAATCCCGGCTACTATATAGACGGTAACTACGCGGTTTGAGACGCAGCCCACCGCTTCGAGCAGTCGTCTATTAGCACGTACATCATGACAAATAAATAACTGCACTCGAAGCGTTCGTAAAAAAATTTCATAAAAACACCCAAAACTGTAAACGGTCCCATAATATAGTCGAACCATAGTATGTCGATATGTGAAATTCTGGAGGGACGTCGGACGGCGTGGCGCGGTGACGTAATGACGTGTGCCGTTAATCTAATTCTGTTCTAGAACGTAAAACAGGAACTTGACGGGAGTATTCTAAAAGCGGCTCATGTAAACACCTTAATCAGAATATTGTCTTAATCAGACTACGGTCAATAATTAGATTACTGCTGTCCATGTAAACGTAGTCACGATCGGAAACACGTCGAATCAGTTCCACCAAGAGTGACTTCAGAGTAAGACACGTTAAAACTCCAAACTAAATTCTTCTATTTCGTCGTCCAACTTCTGTAGAAGACGTGAAATTAAAGACATTTATTTAAGCGTCAGTCATTTTAAAGAGCTCGTATATCTGGTATGTCATTATGTCAAATTAGGCCTGACCTCCAAACTTATTAGGATACCTGGTACACACCCTGATATTTTAAACACACCTGCTGTTTAATTGCGCGCCCGTGCGTGTGTGCGTGCGTGCGTGTGTGTGCGTGTGTGTGTGTGTGTGTGTCTTGACTGCTTAGACTCTCACTGTATCACTAAAGCCGTGAGCGTCTACGTCAGTCTGTTGTTACACGCTGGAAATATGTCGACGTGTGTGCGAGTAAATGAAATGAAATTACACCTGAGGATTGTTAATAAGGGAGGGAACTCTGGGTGTGGCCTTCTTTAGAAGTGCGATCGAATCAGGGTTTGAGCCCCGGAACGGTAATTTGAAGTTAATTACCGTCATCAGAAATAATTCGGTTAAACACACGATGCGGCACGCCTAATAACTGATCGATTTCCTCACATGGTGCTGGAACTCCCACAGTGGAACATACAGGTGCGTCTCGGACGATGTGAATATCGTGGAAAAGTTCATCCCCATACTACTCCCCCTTCATTTATTCAAAAAGTGGAACTTTTATATATTCTAGATTCGTTACACAAAGAGTGAAATATTTTCAAGTCTTAATCTCGAATACAGATCACAGCTCACGGAAAACAAAAATCCAGTATCTCAGAGTATTAGAAGGAAGAATTTATAATACGGAAATGTCGACCTTGTGAAAAGGATGGTCATTTATGCGCTCGATACTCGGTCTGGGGTTTAATCCTTTAGTCCAGGAATTACTTCATCGACGCGTCGAGGCGTGGAGGCGATCAGCCTGAGGCACTGCTGAGGTGTTTGTTCTGGAAGCCCAGGTTGCTTTGATATCAGCTCGTCTGTATCGTCGGGTCTGGTGTCTCTCGTATAGGGTTCGGGTCAGGCGAGTCGGCTGGACGATCAATCACAGTAACTCCACGGTCAGTAAACCAGTCACTAATAGTTTTGGCACTGTGGGCAGGTCTCGAGTCCTGCTGGAAAAGGGAATCTCCATAAAGCTCGTCAGCAGATGGAAGCGTGAAGTGCTCTAAAATCTCCCGGTAGACGCTGCATCGACTCTCGACTTGAGGAAACGCACTGGACCGACACCAGCAGATGACAAATCATCACCGACTCTGGAAACTTCACACCGGACTTCAAGCAGCTCGGATTGTGTTCCTCTCCGCTCTTCCTCCAGACTCTGGAACCTCGATTTCCAAATGAAACGCATCGTTTACGTCCATCTTCCCCGTGATTGTGTGTGTACTGAACCAGACCGAGAGATTTAAGCCTCAGGTTAATTCTCTGATTAGAGTCTTCTCAGGTCGACATTTCTGTAGTATACATTCTTTATCCTGATATGTTGAGATACTGGCTGTTTGATTTGCGTGAGCCGTAATCATCGAGATTAAAGCAAAGAAAAGGCTCGAAATATTTCACTTTACGTAATGAATCCAGAATATACACACGCTCCACTTTTTGAATTAAATCACGGGGCGGGGGGAGATCTTTTCACACGATATTCACATTTTTTGAGATGCACCTGTATAATTTTTTTTTAAAGCCATTTCATTTCACTTTAAACTCCGTGTGTGTATTTACCAAGAGTTGATTTTCTCTCATCTCCACCAGCTCTCCGCTCTCATCTATGGTTTTCGGGACCAACGCGCTCTTCACCAAGCCCGCCCAGTCTTTGGCGCCCATGTTGGTGGTCTCCATTTTAAACCAGTACGGCTACGAGGAGTTGAAGGACGGGAACGTTATCGATCAGAGGTAAACGTCGCAGTAATGTTGCGCTGAACCGACTGAACAGAAATGAAACTGCAGCTGAAGTGTCGTGGTGCGTAGTGGTGTGTAGTGGACACTAAAGCGATCTCCCCGAGGCAGGAATATGCGCGGCCTTGAGGAAGAAAATCGCTCAACTTAAAATGCCACGGTGAAATGTTGAATTTTTGAAATCTTGGAAAAGCACATGGAGCGTGAGCGCTCACTTGCAGCAGTACCGGGTTACACAAGTCTGAAACTGATTCGACAATTATTACAAAAGAAGTCATTAATTCAACCGTTCACATGTCAGGGGCGGGACAGGGGCGTGTCTGTTGAAAAGGTAACGAGGTGCATTGCAACACATTGATCAGTGATCTGACGGTTAGAGATCATTTTAAAGCCTGTGATTCATACGATGTAATGTAATGCTGTTTCGATGTGATGCTGAACGGTCGATTTTAATTCGTTAAAAAGTTGTAAATCTGAGGAGTAGGAGGCCACGCCTCTTTTACTGGAACGGACAGACGCAGCTATCAATCCTTTAGTGAATCACAGAGGCCACACCGCCCTTACTTGGTCTGAGACACCGAGGTCACGCCTCCATCGTTTGGTCTGAGATACAGAGGCCACACCTCCCTCATTTGGTCTGAGAAATAGAGGCCATGCCTCCATCGCTTGGTCTGAGATACAGAGGCCACACCTCCCTCATTTGGTCTGAGAAATAGAGGCCATGCCTCTCACACTTGGTCTGAGACACCGAGGCCACGCCTCCATCGCTTGCTCTGAGATACAGAGGCCACGCCTCCCTCATTTGATCTGAGACACAGAGGCCATAGACGGAGGGTTTTCTCCAGGTTCTCCAGTCCGGTGGATTTGGTTATGCTAAATCACCCCTTGGTGTGAATGAGTGCGAGTGTGAATGTGTGTGTCCAGGGTTTATTCCAAAATCACTCCCAGTTATTCCCCGGGACAGTGTTCCCAATATCCTTCATTGGAGTAATTCACAGAGACCACGCCTCCCTCACATGGTTTGAACCACCGACGCCACGCCTCCTCCAAAAACACTTTGTGAAGATGAATTGATGTATGAATGAATTATTGTCTTTTCTCCGAACTCCCTTGAGCTGCAACTGCTACATGTGGTCTGAATTGGAATTTGCCAGATACATAAACGAACGTAAATAAACGTAAACTGGTACAGTGACGTCTGGTGCCCTCTAGTGACTCACAGGGGCACTATACAGCTATATAAACAAGAATATGTTCAATTAATCTCTCTCTCTCTGTCTCTCTGTGTCTCTCTCTCTCTCTCTCCCCCATAGTGCATTGGACGCGCTCCGCAGCACCATGTTCTACCTGGTCTGCCTGGTGCCGTTGTTCATCACGGCTCTGCAGTTTCTCTGCTGGAAGCCGTTCTCGATCAGAGACAGTCACACGATTGACTCAAAGTACGTAGAGGGATGATTTCATGGAGCCCCTCCGTAGTTTCAGTCAATATGATTACAATCAGAATAGATTTTTCATAGGATTTAAAGACTATACAGGTTTGGCGGGGGGGAGTAATTATTTTTTACTTTTTTATTGCTGGGATACTATAATTACTGATACATTTGAAAATGGCTATTTTTTTTTTCCCATCCATGTTGTGACTTTTATGCTGCTGGTGGCGGTGGTGGTGGTACAGGAGCCTTTGAGAAGATCGAAGACGTCGTGAATAGTGAGATTATACGTTATTACGTGAATGTGATACACAGGAGAAAAGACAAAAACGTATGGGACTTTGACTTGGAAGAATTATGAAAATGAGCCCGAGTGGACGAGCCTCATGCAATGACAGGTGTCTGTTGTTAATTCTAGGGGTGTCAATAATTTTGCAAAGAAATAAATAATCATTTATAATCACCATTTGGGCTCCATTACACGAAGGGTGCCGGTCGTTTTTTGAGTTCTGCTGTAAAAGACTGACCAAAACTGATCGGAGCTAGGATCGGGTGACGGCACGGTACCAAAAAAAAAGTCGGTTAGTTCCGATTTCAGCCAGCCGCCGGAGAACGTTTACGACACGGAACGTTTTCATCGGTGGACGCGAAAAACAAAATGGAGGAAGGAAAACAAAAAGAAAGCCTTTTCAAATGTGTGCATCACAGTGGGAATGTTGTCGTGGAGGCTGTATGGGTATAAATGTCCTGCTGATAAACAGTACTAGGTGGAACTAAAGGTACTGTGGTTAAGATTCTGCACTGTGGATACGTAGAAGGGTGTGAGTTTAAACCTCAGCACTGGCAGTAAACCAGCCCTCCGGGAAAAGTGTACACACTGAGCTGCCCGGCTTCGCGCTCGGATCGGATCGGACCGTGATTTAAAAGTAAATAAATAAATAAATCATTCTGGATAAAAGCAGCTTGCTCTTTTGAAGCACCTGAGAGGAACCTAAGTGCACTTTACTGCAGATGAAAACTGTCTGTGATGTAGGGATTTAAAAAAATAATAATTTTTAAACAGTGACGTCATACACGATGATCACCAGTTTCTACTGTGCAGGGGAAGATTGTTTACAAAAAAAAAAAAATCCTTTTATTTTTTTTTCTACACCCAAAAAAAAGGGCCTCGTTTATCAAGTGGAATATCGCGTAATTATTGTCGTATGATTATCGTCGAGACGCCGTATATCACAGGATGACGATGAATCTACGGTTATAACGGGAAGCTGTGAAGGACGAACCGATGAAACGTCCAGATCACACACCTCTGTGTCTGAGGAATCACACGAGCCAATCGTTTTTGGAGTTAACGTTTTACCGCTTCATATTAGGCTTTAGCAAGTGTGCGTCTGTTGTAGCCGATGGCCGACACGCTGCAGTGGCCGAGCTGCGTTACTGGAAAATTTAGCCGCGTAACGCTTTCTCCTTTCCTAGGGTGCCGTTACTTTTGTTCCGCATGACCGGCTAGTCTTATTTGTCTTCATTTACGGATGAAATTTCGTCCGTGTCCAGTTTGATCATCGAGGCCCGACACCATTTTTCTACACGTATGACTTTTTTGTAATGTGACTTTTGATGTGGGATTGATATCCGAGGGAACAAGTGTTATTGTTTTGAATTTTTTTGGCAGAAAGGTGTGTTCCCTTTGGGGGGGAAAATATAAATCATTACGTTGTGTAAGAAGCGCGAATAAACCGTGTACTCCATTCGTGTTGCAAATTCATTGCGGTTATTGATTATTGATTATTAAAAATCTGAATAAAAAGAAAAACATGACGGACTTTGTTCTTTTCATCTCTTCATTTTTGCTCATTCTCATGAAGGATGGCAATACTTAGTCTCTAATAGTCTCTATAAGTCTCTAATAGATTACGCAAATAATAAAACACGTGGGGGCGTGCCGTTATAAGAACATAATCGGACAGGAAGCGGAGTTCCGCTGTTACCACGCGGACGTTGGTTACTTTCCTATAACAGCACGTCCCACGGTGTTTTATTCCTCTTATACCACAACACATTGCCAGTCAGGGTGTGAAATTTGCGCCCGTCAAATGCGGGAGAATTGTCTGGAGCATCACGTTCGTGGTTTAACTGTAAAACTTCGGAGACGTTTTCCTGGTATTCAACCTCTGAGAAGAAAATAAAGTGTGGTCGCGGGGAGCGCACTGAAAAGAGGAGAGGTTTGAATGACACATGGAAGATAATGGAGAGCGGAGGAAGACGGGACTGGGTAAAATGTGATGAAGACGAGGGCATGTTTTGCCCGCTACGTCTGCTAATGTATGATTAAATAGTTGGGGGTTTCCTCCGGGTACTCCTGTTTCCTCCCCCAGTCCAAAGACATGCATGGTAGTCTGATGGGCGTGTCTAAAGTGTCCGTAGTGTATGAATGGGTGTGTGAGTGTGTGTGTGTGATTGTGCCCTGTGATGGACTGGCACTCTGTCCAGGGTGTACCCCGCCTTGTGCCCGATGCTTCCTGGGATAGGCTCCAGGTTCCCCGTGAGCCTGAAAAGGAGTAAGTGGTAGAGGAGGGACGGATGGATGGATGTATCAAAGCGCCGACACTGGAGACTCCTTCAATAAGTGTTACATAAACATCTCCTTACAGAAAACTTGACCACATCAACCACACGTTTACACACACTTTCTTAAAATCTTTTTGTATGTGTGTGTGTGTGAGTATGGAGTGCCCGCCGTACAGGTCACTGTGAATGAGCTGTTAGAACCATCTCATCTCATCTCGCTTTATTTATAAAGCACGATTAAAACAACCACAGTTGTCCAATGTGCCATACAATGTTCTAAAAAGAATGATAAATACACCAAAACCAAATTAAATAAATAAATAAATAAATGTATACAAACAAAACAACATATGTCATATCAATCTAAATGGTAGAACTGTAGAGAAACGAAAGAAAGAAAGAAAGAAAGAAAGAAAGAAAGAAAGAAAGAAAGAAAGAAAGAAAGAAAGAAAGACAAGAGAGGAAATGATTTAAAGAAAAAAAACAGGAAAAGAAACAATGGAATGAAAAATAAGGAAGGAAGGAAAGAACAGGGAGAGAAACAAAAGAAAGAAAGAAAGACTAGAGGAAAAAATATTAAAAGAAAAAACAGGAAAAGACATTGATGAAAAGAAAGAAATAAGGAAAGAACAAGAAGAGAAAAAGAAAGTATTTAACATAGCATTAAATCGAAACCTTGTGATGTGCAACTGCACTAACTCTCAGAGCCGCTGTTGTAGAAAATCAACACCTTCTGACCAATCACAATACAGAATTCAACAGCGCCGCGGCAATCGCTATCTTGACGTGGTGACTTTTATTTTGAAATTAAGGACGGTAAGAGGTTCCTGTCGGCCATCTTAAAATCTCTTAGCCCTCTGACTCAGTGTTCAGCTAATTTGTTTAAATAATATAAAAACATATATATATATATTTATATATATATATATATATATATATATATAAATGTATATATACTGTATATACATATATTATTTATATTTATTCATACAATTCAGTTTTATACAAAACTATTTTTTATTTAGTAATTTGTGCCTTTAGTGTTGTCGCCTTTAGTGGTTAATGTTCCTGAACTCGGGTGAATTGAACATATTTCTCCGGTGAGTCCTGCTAGCTAACAGCTAAGCTAAGCTACACTGTGCTAAGATAATCTATGCTAAGCTAAACTATGCTAAGATAAGCTAACTCCCTCGTTGATTATTATGAGCGTTAGCACAGTAGGCTAGTTTATTTTGCCGGCTCAGGTGAGCAGAACAGCTCCCAAATCTGAATTAATAAACATCTAAGTTTATTTATATTTATTCACTTTAAATGGTAAAAATGTTCACATTTATTTACACTATCCGAAATGTAGATATTATGATATATATAAATATATATATATATTTGAAAATGTAAATATTAATGTAGCCACCTGAGCTACACACCAGAACTACAGCTGAATGCTAACTAGCAGCTTCAGCTCTTCTTTATTAAACACAGAATATTCATTTTAATATCAAAAACTTAAACTAAATCCGACTGAGGTAATAATAACACCATTAATTAAATGAGCGTTTATAGGTGAAGTTGTGTTAATAAAATATTTATGACGTTATAAACCTTTTTTATTTTTTTCCCCCAAAACAGGCCGTGATATACATATAAATAAATAAATAATCTATACGTAGATAAATTATAATTTTTTTATATGTTATTAATTTTATATATAAATCAATATTTATAAAAAAAATTTAAATTATATATATATATATATATTTTTTAAATAAATATTGATTTATTTGAGGACACTGATCGGCTTAACGATTAACGATATTTTGTAAAAAATATTTTTAAATAATTTTTGATCATTTATTTATGACAAAAAATTATTTGCATATCTTTATTAATATTAGTATCTTTATTAATATTCAACGGTTCCATTGTAACAGATTTATTATTTTTCTTAAAGTATGCTTAATCATTTTAAGAGAGGTTTAAATTCATTTTCACTTATTTGTTAATAATTAAATGATTATTAATTATTTTCTACATCTAGTAATACGCATATATATATATATATGTATATATCTCAACATTTTAACTGTAAAATAATTGAATCAATGAATTGAGCTTTTTGCTGTGAGTAGATAATAGTAATATTTGAATATAATTTGAATAATGATGTTATTACTGGATTACGAACCTTTATTTTAAAGTGTTTCTGATCGTTCTTTGAAGACGTATGTGCTAAATATTTGAAAATGTGAAGGCGTTTTTATTAAAGCGCCCCCGCTAATGTGCGTTAGATCGGCGATCTGAGCACGCTTGTGGTGTTAGGATTCTCCTTTTCTCTTTCTGTGCTCATCTCTAGTCATGGATCGTCTGAGCCGGCTGAAGGTCCCGCGTCTTCAGGATCCGCTTCCCAGGCCTCTGGATCTCACTAAGCAGATCTCCGAGGCTCTGGATCTGGTGCGGAAGAAGCGTAGCCGGAGCGACCGCGATGCGGGGACCGACGGTGTCCGTGCTCCTCGCTCGGAGTTCGGGTACGAGTCCACACATGTGCCTTTAAACACCTCCCGACCAAACGGGCTCGCCCCCCGACCTGTGAAGACTCTGATCGTCGCTACGGGGAACGTCCAGACCGATGACGCAACTGTAAAAGAAACCGAGTGGCGGCACAGGACGGGAGGGGGAAAGAACGAAAGGGAGGGCGCTCCGCCATCACGATCACGCTCCTGCTTACCTGCCGTCGAAACCCTATCGTCGGAGTGCTCCGGATCCGGACATCCGGAGAGCGACGACAGCGGTATGATTGAAAATTCTTCTCCGAACCTGATAGAATGGGACGTGATCCAGGATAGCGACTCGGTGGAATCCAGAAACGTACCGTCTACCTCAGAGGCGGAAAATACGGACTTCTTTAAGCCGACACAGAACGGATCAACGTCATCGTCAAGCCAGAAGAGGGCACCAGCGACTAAGAAAAATCAGAGAAACCGACAGTGCGCGAGGTCTTCAGCAGGCAAGAAAGCAACAGCGAGTGCGGCGAAGAGAAGGAAGAAGAAGGGTTTATCCTCGTCGTCGTCTGCGTTTCCTTCCCACGAACCCGAGATCAAGCTGAAGTACGCGAGCTGCAAGGAGGGGAAGCGAGAAAGCAGAGGGAACACCTTCACACCGTACGTCCGCATGGAGTTCTCCGCCTGCACCGTCGTCAACTTCGAGGAAGACGGCGACCTCCAGGCGAGGAAGCCCCGACAGCCCGTGACGTCCCCCGGGATCGTTCCCACCACGTCGTGTTTCCAGCTGGGCCGCCTCGGGTCAGAGGGCAAGCGGCAGACCGGTGAGATGTGCTGCCTGTGCGGCCGGATGGCCAACGCCACAGGTTTGGGGGACCTGCATGGACCGTACCATCTCCACGGACCGGACAGGAAGACGTCTGCGGATCTCCTGATAAACGGACACGAAGATGCCAGCGCGAAGAAGAATCGGACGTCAGGTGAGGTCGGAGAACGCTGGGTTCACGAGGACTGCAGTATCTGGTCAGCAGGCGTTTTCCTCGTTAAAGGAAGGCTGTATGGACTGGAGGAGGCGGTCAGGATCGCGCAACAAGCCGTGAGTTCATGTAGCATGGCTTTGTTTCAGGTTTATTTGAAAACGTTTATGTGGAGGTTTTCCATCAGGAAAACAGGGCAGTGAGAATCAGTGAGAATATTCCTCCAATATTCCTCCAATACTCCTCCAATATTTCTCCAATACACCTCAAATACTCCTCCAATACTCCTCCAATATTTCTCCAATACTCCTCCAATATTCTTCCAATATTTCTCCAATGCTCCTACAATATTCCTCCAATATTTCTCCAATACGTCTCCAATATTCCTCCAATATTTCTCCAATACTCCTCCAATAGTTCTTCAATACTCCTCCAATATTTCTCCAATTCTCCTAAAATATTTCTCCAATATTTCTCCAATACTCCTCCAATATTCTTCCAATATTTCTCCAATGCTCCTACAATATTCCTCCAATATTTCTCCAATACTTCTCCAATATTCCTCCAATATTTCTCCAATGCTCCTACAATATTCCTCCAATATTTCTCCAATACTTCTCCAATATTCCTCCAATATTTCTCCAATACTCCTCCAATAGTTCTCCAATACTCCTAAAATATTTCTCCAATACTCCTCCAATACTCCTCCAATATTCTTCCAATATTTCTCCAATTCTCCTCCAATACACCGCCAATATTTCTCCAATACTCCTCCAATATTTCTCCAATACTCCTCCAATACTCCTCCAATACTCCTCCAATATTCTTCCAATATTCCTCCAATACTCCTCCAATACTCCTCCAATCCTCCAATACTCCTCCAATATTCTTCCAATATTCCTCCAATACTCCTCCAATATTTCTCCAATTCTCCTAAAATATTTCTCCAACATTTCTCCAATTCTCTTACAATATTTCTCCAATACTTCTCCAATACTCCTCCAATACTCCTCCAATATTCTTCCAATATTCCTCCAATATTTCTCCAATACTCCTCCAGTACTCCTCCAATATTCTTCCAATATTCCTCCAATATTTCTCCAATACTCCTCCAATATTTCTCCAATACTCCTCCAATACTCCTCCAATATTCTTCCAATACTCCTCCAATACTCCTCCAACATTTCTCCAATTCTCTTACAATATTTCTCCAATACTTCTCCAATATTCATCCAATATTTCTCCAACGCTCCTCCAATATTTCTCCAATACTCCAATATTCCTCCAGTATTCCTCCAATAAGCCACTAATATTCCTCAAATACTCCTTCAATATTTGTCCAGTATTCCTCCAATATTCCATTAATACTCCTCCAATATTCCACTAATACTCCTCCAATATTCCTCCAATACTCCTCTAGTATTCTAGCAATATCCCTTTATACAGTATAGTTGTGGAAATTAAGAATGAACAGGATATAAGAGTGACAGTCTTGCTGAGCCGTAATAAATAAATTATGGTTCATACCAGATGTTCAGCAGCTCTGTTAGTTTATACCAAGATCAACACAGTATGACTTGTAACGTGACCCGAGACAGCGGGGGAGAGAGTAAACGACACACGGGGCTGTGTAAACCTCATAAATACATTCCTCTTTCCAAATTCTGCACTCGAGTGTCAGAGGAACAAAACCAATTCTCAATTCTTTTCCTAACCGTTTTCCAAAACCTGTTGTTGTATCAGAAGTGTATGAAGTTGGACTGAAGTGGATGTGAAATGTTTCAGGTCTGCTCGTGTTGCCACAGATGTGGTGCTACGCTGGGATGCTTCTTCAAACGCTGCCCGAATAAATACCACTTCCCCTGCGCTCTCCAGGCTGGTAAGCTTCTGTGCTCCACAAGCAGATCTGTTTAAATGGTGGAAAGATCTCCTGCCTTCTCCTTTCGTACGAATCTAAATGGAATCGTATCAGATTCAGTGGGATCGTCCAGGGACATAGCACTAACCCCCCCGTCGCCCCCCCACACTCGTCCCACAGGGCTTAAGTGTCTACATGTTCTATTTTAAAGGATAAATATAAGAGAGATTTACGGATGGAAAATTGAGTCTTGAGAAATGCTTTCATGATGTTCTGGATCATCAGTATACCTTTGTGGAAAACCCTGTGAACATGTAGACTTATCAGTGTTTCTTTCTTTATTTATTTATTCTGTTTTTAGATTTTTATATTAACATGAAATGGGGGAAAAACCAACTTACTCTCACTCTCTCTTTCTCACTCACTCTCTCTCTCTCATTCTCTCACACACTCTCTTTCTCTCTCACTTACTCTCTCATTCTCTCACTCACTCTCTTTCTCTCACACTCTCTCTCACTTCCTTTCTCTCTCTCACACTCTCCCTCACTCTCTCTCTCACACTCTCTTTCTCTCTCTCACACAGACTCTCTCTCTCACACTCTTTCTCTCTCTCACTCTCTCTCTCTCACACTCTCTTTCTCTCTCATTCTCTCCCTCACTCTCTTTCTCTCTCACTCTCATTCTCTCACTCAGTCTCTCACTCTCTCTCTCCCTCACTCTCTCACACTCTCTTTCTCTCTCACACTCTCTCACACTTCCTTTCTCTTTCTCACACTCTCCCTCACGCTCTCTCTCACACTCTTTCTCTCTCTCTGTCTCTCTCTCACACTCTTTTTCTCTCTCTCACACTCTCTCTCTCTCTCACACTCACTCTCTCTCTCACACACTCTCTCTCTCTCTCACACACACTCACTCTCTCTCTCACACTCTCTTTCTCTCTCTCTCACTCTCTCTCACACTCTCTTTCTCTCTCTCTCTCTCTCCCCCCAATAACTGCTCCTTTACTCGCTCGTAAACGACCTTTTGGAATTAGTGACGGTGGCTTGAGATGGGATTTGTAATAAATTAGTTACACTCACTTGAGAGCGTTTTAAGGACAGAAATGTCTTGCGTCTGACGAATGTCCATTGTCTTGAAATAAAACATCTGAACAACGTCTCGAGGTGTGTGAACTTCCGACTCCGCACCCCCCTCAAATATATATTATACTGACGTCACATTCACGTCGTCTTTCTGGATTTTCTCCTGACCGCGTTTAATGTAAACACCGTTCCATTCTCATTTTCACCCGGAAACTCCCAGAAAGCTGCTCTCAGCAGTGAGTTTTCGGTAAACAGAGTTGACCTGCCTGTAGTAATCTCATGCACGCTGCACACGCTGTAGACAGCCATCAGACTTCAAAACCAAATCTAATCCTAGAGAGATGCCAGAGCAGCGTGTCTGTACATGCGGATGTCAGCGGTGCTCATCTTGTTTGTGTGTATTTGTGTGTAAACTCCACCTCGCGTGTCTCACTTGTCTCGTTTCAGAGCTTTTTTTTTTTTGTTTTTTTTTTACAGAATGTGTGTTTAACGAGGAAAACTTTACTCTGAGATGTCCGAAGCACAAGGTAGCGCACGCACACACACCCACACACACACACACACACACAGCATTAAGATCTAGTCAGTATTAGGTATATGCCGGATGCAGTGTTTATTGTGTGTGTTGTTTAAGGATATTGTAGTAATAATAATAAATAACTGTTTGTTGTTTATTCCTCAGAGTAAATCAGGACTCGGTGTGAGCAGACTGCAGAACAGGTGACGCTGTAAAGGCTGTGGACGACCATCACGCCAATTTGTTATTATACTTTTTGTTAATTTTTAGCTTTAACAGTAAAAAAAAAATTATTTTTTAATTTAAAATGTAGGGATTAAAATCTTAAGTTTCCACAATATTAATAATCATAAAATGAGAGATTTATAGAAATCATCAGTTTCCCCCTGGTCTTTTTATTGCTTTTTGTTTTTTGTTTGTTCAATGCACATTCTTCATTTATTACGGATGGACCCTGACGAAATTTTAATAATATTGTTTAACCATGAGGAGTGTGCTGTTTAGTACTGAGAAATTATAATAATAACAACAATAATAATAATAACAATAATAATAATAATAATAACAATAGTAATAATAACAACAATAATAATAACAATAACAACAGTAATAATAACAGTAATAATAATAACAGTAATAACAATAACTAGTAATATTAACAACAATAATAATAATAATAACAATAGTAATAATAACAACAATAAGAATAATAACAGTAATAATAATAGTAATAATTACGGTAATAATAATAATAATAATTATGGTAATAGTAACAATAAAATAGCAATAATAATAATAGTAACAATAAACAATAATAATAGTAATAATAACAATAGTAATAGTAATAATAACAATAACAACAGTAATAATAATAACAGTAATAACAATAACTAGTAATATTAACAATAATAATAATAATAATAACAATAGTAATAATAATAATAATAATTATGTAATAGTAACAATAAAATAGTAATAATAATAATAATGGTAGTAATGCTAGTAATAGATATAATAATAATAATAATAAAAGTAATAATAATGTTCTTTGTGTTCTCTCTGGCAGGTGAACGTCAGCGTGATTTTCGTGAATGGGCGTGAGAGTTAACAGGGTTATCAGGGTTTTTTGTCATGTACATGTACAGTATTGACGTGTTTACATTCTCCTCACACGTAGAGGAACGTCTCTGAAACCCCACTGCCTTCACCTTCACTGCCGCTGCCTTTTTTCAATAAATAACCATTTGTTTTGAACGCGCTGAACATTTTTATTCAGCCACGCCTCGTTCCTTTATCGGATTTCAGAGATGTTCGTCCACTTGTTTTTTTAATAATGTGTTTTTTGTTGTTTTTTTTTTGTTGTTATTGATTTCCAACCAAAAGGGTGTTCACATAATTAATTTAAATTAATTTTCTTTACTTTATACTCGACAGAAACCGGTGCTGGATTTCTTTTAAAAATGTGATGTATTTATGATTTAAATGTAAATGATGCTGTTAATGGTTTGGACTGTTGAGATCTCCCAGTGGTTTGCTCCGTATGTAACGCCAGTCGGTGATGCTGGGCGTGCCGGTTCTGCTCAGTCGGTACTGTATGCACTATACGTTAACATATTTATTTTTATTTATGATTAATGCCTACGTGTATTTATTCACAGATGAACAACCTCAGCTGAAATGTCTACACACTTTTTGGCACTTTAGAAATACAGGGATTTTTAAATATTATTCTTATTATTCTTCTACTTATTCTTATTATTCTTATTGTTCAGGTGATCGGATATGACAACTGTGTGTCTGTTGCACTTTTTGTCCAGGAGACAAAGTTTATGGCCTGAGATTTGGGGAAGGCGTGTGTAGGATTTGACCCTATGCCTTTTTCTTTTTTTTTTTTTTAAATCTATGTTCTAATAAACATTTTTTACACTGTGTGTGTGTGTGTGTGTGTGTGTGTGTGTGTGTGTGTGGCCTGATGGTGGTGCTGGAGTTACACTCCTCCGCTGAAACTGGTTGCTCATTTCAGGACCTGAATAACACTTGTTCTCTCTCTCTTTCTCTTTCCTGGTCTTTGTCTTACTTGTCTGTTTCTTTCTCTTTTTCCTTCCTTTTCTTTTTCCTTTTTTTTTTGGCTTTCTTTCTACCATCACCGTTTTCTTTGCATGAATGCACTTGGGTCTTTTATTCATGCAGCCGTTCAGGTGACTTATCTCCAAAGGCCGCTTGTGGAAAAACTGTTAATGGCACGTTTCCACGGCTGCCATGTTCATGGGCTTTATCTCTAGATTTGGCGACTTTTTACAAACCTTTATTGACTGAGCAGATGTCAGCGAGAGTCCTGCACTTGATACGGCTCACGTCACAGGGTTCACAGTGTCAAAAGCCAGTGTTCCCATCGACCAATCACTGATCAATGCTGTTCCCATCGACCAATCGCTGAATGCCGTTGTTCCCGTGGACCAATCTCTGGTCACGTTTGTTCCCGTCGACCAATCTCTGGTCACGTATGTTACCGTCGACCAATCGCTGGTCACGTTTGTTCCCGTGGACCAATCTCTGGTCACGTTTGTTCCCGTGGACCAATCTCTGATCACGTTTGTTCCCGTGGACCAATCTCTGATCACGTTTGTTCCCGTGGACCAATCTCTGGTCACGTTTGTTCCCGTGGACCAATCTCTGGTCACGTTTGTTACCGTCGACCAATCGCTGATCCCCGTTGTACCCGTGGACCAATCGCCGATCACATTTGTTCCCGTTGAACAATCATCGATCACTGATATCTTCTGTTCAACGTGTCTTCAAAAACATCTTCATATTCATATATTCCCTCATTTGGAGTTTGCAAATGATCAAGACGAATCGCTGAATATGTAAATGAGTCTGTGACATCAGTCAACTTTCTGATCATGCTTTAGCGACTCTCCTCCGAAGAGAGTATTTCAACGCCGTGCATGGGTGTGGTTTTTGTGGTTTCTTCACACATTCCCCCCACAGCACACATGTCCGTGTACGAGCTGTCTGCGTTTCCCCCGCTCCAGCTCGCCGTGATTTATTACACGTGAGGTCAGAATGCAGTTACGCTTAATACGTGTGGTGATAACTGCAGTATGTGTGATCGATGAGGAGATCAGCCAAGAGTCTGAACTACGTGGCCTTCCACAATAACTGTGACGGATTTACACGCTGCAGCTTAACACTGATCCTGGTGTGAGACCGCAGTCGGCGTGGATCCTCGGTTAGAAATCCCTTTTTAAATCTCCCACACCTACCGTGCGTCTGTCTTCCGTCAAGCAGTGCTTTTCTTTTTCTTTTTTCAGATCGGAGGAACAAATGACGTGTGTTCCTTGTAATAAAAACCGAATGTAGAAAAACGTATAAATATCGCTCTTTTCCCTTCCTTCCTTTTTGACCTCTTTTCGCGTCCTGTTTTCTTTCACGTTAACATTCCGGGCTGCTTTCACACGTCGACCCCAATCAGGCCGCATGCTGGGAGTCGCCGTTTCCCCACCGCAGCTGGTCCTGAACTGTTTTATTCCTCTCACGCCGCAGCAATTTGTTCACGTCATGCGTTTTCTCCATTAATAGTTACATTTAACGTCGAGGAACGTCCACGAGAAAGCCAGTTCCTGTTCTCACGTACATTACATATACGTATAAACAGTCTGACACTGGAGACTCCTTCCATAAATGACTGAAAGCTTCACAGTATCGACGGTTACGCGCGGCGTTTAATCCGTTTATGTGGAGCGTCCGCCGTACAAGTCGCTGCGAACAAGCTCTTACGATGGCGATGACGACGTATTAGATACAAACGAGCGCTTTAATATCCATCCATCTTCTATACCGCTTATCCTTCAGGGTCACGTGGAACCACGTGGAGCCTATTCCAAGGAGCATGGGGCACAAGGCGGGGTACATCCTGGACGAGGTGCCAATCCATCAACACCAATCCAGAATACGACCGCACCGTGAAACTGAATTTTAAGGCGCTTCTATAAATATATCTATTCGCTGTGTGTGTGTGTGTGTTATCTTGAGCTGACGTGACAATGGTGTGTTTTCCTCCCTCACGCTCGAGTCGTCTGTTCATGGTGCGAGACGTCTCGTGAAAACCGTGTGCCATTGTGTTTCTCTGTGGGCCTGCGGAGGCTGCTATCATCACGCACCTGTGGTTCGCGGTGTTTGTTCAGCCTGATAGCATCACGCCGCTCCGGCCTCTTGGGGGTCAGAGCTCATGACCCTGGGGTCATTCCCGAGTGTTTCCTTGAATGCATAAGTTGCTCTGTGTGCATGTCGCAAACCTTACAGTGAGAGAGAGAGAGAGAGAGAGTGTGCCATCTCAGCACTTTCCCTGAGCTCAGCCATTCTTTATACAGCTGACGACTCAGCTGTTGCTCACACTTGTGCTCCTCAGCAGGCTCGTCCGCTCTCCCAGTGCTCGATTTAGCTCCTGTAATGTTAATGATTTGCTGATGCACGCAGCTGAATGTGCACAACACCGCCTTGAGTGTTTTATTTATGAACATGAAATCTGCCGCCGCTGTTTTCTACGCTAAGAAACGTGTCACTTTTGTCGTTTGTATAGCTCGGTAGCTGTAAAACGTCAAATACCACGAAAGAACACGAGACACGTCTGGAAAGACCCAGGATTCAGTGGATCGGTGAATTCCCGGGTTCGGTCGGTGTGTTCGAGCACCACGTCGTGCTGAACTCTCGCTCTCAGGACAAAGGAGTTGGGCGTCTCACATATATTCGAAAAAAGCTGTACATCCTTCAAAGCTTTCGACATCCTTCATGACTATTAAATTGTCCTTTGAAGTAAAATCCTGCAACCTTTTTTTAAAAATTATTATTATTTAAATATAGAACTTTCTGGAAAGTTTTCCGTGTCTGTAGTCGTATTCGTTTAGGATGTGCTATCTGATCGATCTGGAGAGAGTATTCGTATCCGGCTGCACCTTTACACCAGAATTCTTGGTTAAACTTCAAGGAATACAGTAGCTTTAACGTCTTTTATTTGACTTTATTTACTTTATGACTCTGAAGGTTTTTATGCATAAAAAGCATGTTTGAAATGATCGACTTCATATACAACAGAACAAACGAATAAACGCAGAAACTCGAACCGACACCGAACGATAAAGGTGTGAGGGTGGAGCGACGGGGAAAAAGAAAAGGAAAAGGTTACTTTAGATTTTTCCAAAAGGTTTTGTGGTGTATGGAAGCCCATTTCCTCCACTTCAAAAAGTCAAAATCACGAGAAAACAAGTTATAAATTCTAGGTTAAATTCTCATAGTTTTGAGATACTAAGTCATACATTATGACAAGTCATCAATATGAGATATTAAGTCATGATTATGAGATAATTCATCAATATGAGATATTGAGTCATGATTATGAGATAATTCATCAATATGAGATATTGTAATAATTATGAGATAATTCATCATTATGAGATACTAAATCATAATTAAAACAAGTCATAATTTTATGATACTATAAGTCATAATTCTCCTGAATTTCCCCTTGGGGATCAATAAAGTATCTATCTATCTATCTATCTATCTATCTATCTATCTATCTATCTATCTATCTATCTATCTATCTATCTAATTATGAGAATTCATCATTACAAGATAGTCATAATTAAAACAAGTCATATTTATGAGATAATTCATCATTATGAGATATTGTAATAGAGATAATCAATACGAGATATTAAGTCATGATTATGAGATAATTCATGATTACGATATATTGTAGTAGAGACAATTAATTAATACGAGATATTAAGTCATGAGATAATTCATCATTACGATATATTGTAATTGAGATAATTCATCATTACGAGATATTAAGTCATGATTATGAGATAATTCATCAATATGAGATATTACGTCATGATTATGAGATAATTCATCATTACGAGATATTAAGTCATGATTATGAGATAATTCATCAATATGAGATATTACGTCATGATTATGAGATAATTCATCATTACGAGATATTAAGTCATGATTATGAGATAATTCATCAATATGAGATATTACGTCATGATTATGAGATAATTCATCATTACGAGATATTGTAATAATTGAGAATTCATCATTACGAGATACTAAATCGTAATTAAAACAAGTCATAATTTCATGATACTATAAGTCATAAATATGTTTCAACATTCAACATTTTGAGATATTAACTCATAATTAAGAGACAATTCATCATTTCAAGACGCTATCATAATTGAGATAATCAGCAAGCATTTTGAGACACAAAGTCATAATTATGAGATAATTAAAGTCATCATTCTGAGATACTAAATGTTCATTTCGAGTTACAAGTCTATTCTGTTATCTGAAAACGTTGACTTCGTTATCTAAAAAATCACCACTTAGTATCTCGGAATTATGACTCGCTGTCTCATAATTATAATTATCATCGTTATTAGGGATACCGGTCCTAAATTAGGTGGCTTTATTTACCAAAAAAAAAAAAAAGATGTAAATAATAAAAAGTGCTAAGAAATCCATGACGGTGAACTAAAATGTTTTGCAGAAAACCCCAAAACATTTCACAGCGGAGTATTCCTTTAACGCTGCTGCACAGACGCATGCCAGCACTTAATGGCGCATTGGTGTGCTTTCTTGTTAGTACTCACACAAAGCACACGCTTCAGAAACCTGCTCTATGTGTTCGTACACCGCACCGCAGCGCGTCCGGACACAGAAGTCTCTCTGTTGTCCCACTGTGTCCGTAATAAACAGGGCATTGATCAGGTGATTACACACTGAAGGCCAAGCGACTCTGCTCCTGACTCACTCACAGCTCTCATTCCTAACACTGCTGATCTGTGGTCCTGTTTGGCAAAGAGGTGAGTCAGCGAAAGACCGGCTTCCTGTATGAGACAACGACCTTATTGTGAGGTCTAACAGCTCGGGAATAGCACGAGGACGTTGAAGGATGAGCCGCTCGATGTCTCCGAAACATTCCAAAATGTCGGGTGTAATTCAATTCAATTGCAGATTGGTAAACGTTTTTTTTTTTTTTTTAACGTTATTAATGCCGTACAAACCGGCGTACCCGTCGGCGCGGTGACGTTTACTAATCACCGTTTGTTTATTTATCATGGAAGGAGTCTCCAGTGTCAGTGCGTCAAGAATAACCTCAAGAAAAAGAATAAAGAGAAGCCGGTGAGGGAGCGACAGTACGCTCAAGTAAGGACGTGTTTTGTAGACCTTCCACAACATTAAATGTAACTATAAACGGATAAAAAGTCGCTTTGTAGTAGATCATTGCGACCGTGGGGAAAATCGCTGCGATATACGTGTGTGAACTCCGTGCCCAAGCACTAACAAGTCAAACATCACGTCCTTAAGTTCAGAGCTACTTTAAGCGTCTCCGTGTCACGGAACTGTTAAGAACCTGCTTAAGATTCGATGAGTCGACTCACAGGAGGTGATTCGTTTGTTCACACCATATTCTAACCGTCTTTTAATTCCACCGCAATCCATCCATCACTCTGTTTGCGTGTTCACTCTGTGTCCTACCTGCCATTCTCCTCGTCCATTGTGCTGCACAGAAACTCATTTATCATTAAGACATTTTCAGTGTGTGTGTGTGTGTGTGTGTGTGTGTGTGTGTGCGCTGTTTCCTGCTCAGCTCAATGATCATTATCGCCATCACAATGGTCTTCATTTGTGTGCGCCGTGACATGACCTCGTCCCCCCCGGACTCATTCGCAGCTTCGTCGTTCGATTATGCACCGCGAAGGGTCAAAGGTCAGGGGTCGAAGGAGGGATATGGTTGTCGGGGAGACGGCATTGAAGTCAGACGTGCTTTATGAGCGAGAAGGAGCTTTCAGAATGTGCATTAATAGTGGATTTGTCTCCGAACTCGTCTACGTTCCACCGCACCGCGAGCTCGGCTTCGACGAAATCCAGTCAAACGAATCCGCACGCAAAGAAAACAACAACAAAAAAACGACTTTACGTACGTAAGGTTCTCTACAAAAGAGAAGAAGAAAAGAAAGGACAAGAAAATCACGACGTTTAGCTTTTCTTCGCATTGGATCAAACTCTTTCGGGGCTCGGGTGCGTTTCTGAAGAACGGTACCCAAAGGAAGGAACCCAAAATGCGCTGCACGAATCCGTACACAATCACGTACTGGTTGTAAAGCCCTTGAGTAAACCGAGTTGTAAGAGTCGTAGCTTGTCGAGAACGAATAGAAATTCAGAGGAAAAGAATTTGTGTTGATTTGGAAGATTCTTGATTTGGTCTACGATCGAACGGTTTGGTTCAATTCTCGTCAGTCTCCCTGCAGGGGGAATCATTGAAGCGACTATCCCAGAGTCCCTTAATAACCCCGGACTAAAATAAGCAGGGCCCCCTTCAACCGTGTCTCGTCCCAAGCGACACCGCGTTCTCACAGGACCACACAGCTTTCAGTTATGCTAATGATGCGTTCACGTCATATGGGAATAATCGCAATTCCCACCTTCTGATTGAGGGGGAAAAAAACAACGTTCACGTTTCGACCTCATGCAGTAAAAAAAAAAAATGCGTTCTGACAGGAACCGAACCCGGACTCGAGACAACTGACTACGTAAACATTTCATTTGTCCAATGAAATAAAATATCTTAAAAGAGCTATTTTAGTTCATGAAATAGCACCACGTGTTTCAGGTTTATTAATACGCAGGAAGACATTGTTATTCCAAGTAAGGAATAAAACACGACAGTATTGTGCTGATGTAGAAGATATTTGTGAATGAAATATCTTAAATTCAGACTCATTACTCCATAAAACTGTCATAAGACCTCCATAAGACTTCCATAAGACCTCCATATGCCTTCCATAAACCTTCCATAAGACCTCATACAAGCCTTCAATAAGACCTCTATAAGACCTCCATAAGCCTTCTATAAGACTTCCATAAGACTTGTATAAGCCTTCCATAAGACCTCCATAAGCCCTCAATAAGACCTCCATAAGACTTCTATAGGCCTTCCATAAAACCTCCAAAAGATCTCTACAAGCCTTCCATGAGACCTTTGTAAGCCTTCCATGAGACCTCCATAAGACCTCCATAAGCCCTCAATAAGACTTCTATAGGCCTTCCATAAAACCTCCAAAGGATCTCCATAAGCCTTCCATGAGACCTCCATAAGCCTTCCATAAGCCTTCCATGAGATCTCTATAAGACCTCCATGAGACCTCCATAAACCTTCCATGAGACCTCTATAAGATTTCCAAAAGCCTTCTATAAGAGCTTTGGGCTTTACTGTACTACATTAATGACAGTACTCCATTACAGTATTACAGTCTTCTCTCTTTTGTAGGAAATTACTTCTACATGCACTACAAACCCATTAGTTATAAGACTTCTGCTTCCGGAAGGGTCAATCCGATGCTGAGACCGTGTCTGGATTTCAGATTGCCTTTCAGACGTAAAGGAACATTTACTGTTGCATCTTTACTTCTACCGTTTCTCTATTTTGGCCAGGTTTCTCCAAATTCCGTTCCGTTTGGGTTATTTCTCACTGGGTCGTGATTGGTCAGAAGGTTGTCGATTCATTCTCTATAACAACAGCAGCTCGGAGAGTCGCGCAGGTTTCTGTTAACGCTCTCGTTCTAATACGTTGCCGTTTCTATAGCAGCGGCTCGCTCACGCGGACTCGTACGGCCGACGTTAGAGATGAACGGATGAAATACGGTGAACTGTTCTTGAAGTGAGGAGACGTTTATGTAACGTGTATGGAAGGAGTCTCCAGTGTCAGCGCTTTGTAACAGTCAGAGGTAAGTCCGGAACTTCGGGGTCATTTTTTTTTGCGGTTTATCGGTAACACGGCAAGCTGTGGGGTTTTTTTTTCTTCGTTTCGTTAACTTCAAGAGAAAAATAGAGGCTGTTTGTTTTTACAGCACGCTTTTTTTAACCGGACAGTTCATCAAATGTAATAAATAAATACCCAATCGACCTAAAAATGTGCGGTATCGTGAAGTCTAGCGTCGTGTCGTGAATAGCCGCGACCATCATTTATTATTTTGTGGCAACAATAGTGCATTGGAGCGAAGCGACTGGAATGAATTCATGACATCATGAGAAAATAGTCGCCTCAGTGACATAGCGGCTGTTGCCATGGTGCTGTTGGTAGAATGGCACTGCCACTCTGTGTGTGTGTGTGTGTGTGTGTGTGCGTGCGTGTCGCCAAGGATGGGTTAAAGGATGTCTAAACTATTGGCAGAATGTTTGCTCAACATGCTTCCAAGGGTATTTCTGGGGCAATGAGAAGGTCAATGCTTGGTCACATGACCACGTATAACACACTCTTTATGGATGATTTTCCTGTGTGTGTGTGTGTGTGTGTGTGTGTGTGTGTGTGTGTGTGTGTGTGTTTGTTGAGCTCTCACACCTGTCTCATATAGCTGAAAGTGATCTGACAATCTTCTCTCTCTCTCTCTCTCTCTCTCTCACACACACACACACACACTGCTAAATAATTAAAGAAAAAAAAGCTGAACTTAGATTTTTTTCCCTCAGTTCAGGGACGTTCAGTGGAAATTCTTGTCAATCACACACACACACACACACACACACACACACACACACACACACGAAAACAGGAGCATAAACAAGGCCTCGGTGGAATTTTTCCCTGTAGAGACAGTCAGATAGAGAACACTGCTCCTGGCACCACTTCCTCCTATTGATGTCAGTCGTTTAATTTATAAGCCAGCGCCTCGGGCTCGGTATCTATTGATGTGTGTGTGACAAATCTCTGGGAAATAAATCAACGGCCCCGATGCGAAAGATCCTGACACACAGAGGAACCAGGGAAGTGGACTGGGGGCTGATTTACAGACGCCGTCCGTTTGCGGGATCTTTCTAAGAATTATGGCGCCACGGTTTTATGACGTTTCCCGGACAGAGCCACTCACTCGCTCCCTCACTCACTCACTCACTCACTCACTCAGTCTCGGGACAGAACATAAATAAATTCAATAAAACACCGGTTTAGCTGGAAAAATGTCATTTGTTTTTACAGCACGGCTTTCGATTCGAGTCGTTACGTCGAGGTGACTAATGACATAATTACATAACGGGGTTTTGGGCCACGAAGCAGGAATTGGGCTCTGTTCTAGTAAAGAGACGATTCCAGATCCAGATCCAGAATTTACATCCATACCTGGAATAGGCATTTACTTATGACCCTATAGATCAGATCTTCTCCTGCACAAAAGCACCACTGATTCCCTCACCCTCGGAGAATGCGAGACGAACAGGATGAACGATTCTCTGAAACGACGCAGGACTGGAACAATGAATTCTGTTCTTCTGAAAGATTTTCTTTCCTTCAGTCATATTTTTCCATATTTATGGTGTACATAATAAAAAATACACAATATCCATCAGACGGACAGCAGGCAGAAATCATCTGAGGCTGAGAGCTGATTGTGCTTCATAAATGTCTATACGGAATGGGAGACAAATGTATATTTCTGGCACGCTTTGACAATTCTTCCCTAGTGGGCGTGGTCTCTTCCAGGATGACACCACCCTGTGATGACTCCTCCCCAGGATGACTCCGGACTCTCTCTAAACCTGATCTCAACCCCACTGAACACCTCTCACCAACATCACCATCACCACCACCATTATCATCACCATCGCCACTACCATAATCACCACCACCACCATCATCACCATCACCATCACCATAATCACCACCACCATAATCACCACCATTACCACCATCACCATCGTCACTACCATAATCACCACCACCATCATCATCACCACCAAATCCCCAACACCACCATCCAACCAACATCATCACCATCATCACCATCATCACCACCACCGTCATCACCATCGTCACTACCATAATCACCACCACCACCACCACCATCACCATCACCACCACCACCACCATCACCACCAAATCCCCAACACCACCATCCAACCATCATCACCATCATCACCACCACCGTCATCACCATCGTCACTACCATAATCACCACCACCATCATCACCATCACCATCACCACCACCAATCACCACAAAATCCCCAACACCACCATCCAACCAACATCATCACCATCACCGTCACCACCATCATCATCACCACCACCGTCATCACCATCGTCACTACCATAATCACCACCACCATCATCACCACCAAATCCCCAACACCACCATCCAACCAACATCATCACCATCATCACCACCACCGTCATCACCATCGTCACCACCATAATCACCACCACCACCACCATCACCACCACCATCATCACCACCAAATCCCCAACACCACCATCCAACCAACATCATCACCATCATCACCACCACCGTCATCACCATCGTCACTACCATAATCACCACCACCACCACCACCATCACCACCACCATCATCACCACCAAATCCCCAACACCACCATCCAACCAACATCATCACCATCATCACCACCACCGTCATCACCATCATCACCACCACCGTCATCACCATCGTCACTACCATAACACCACCACATCACCACACCAATACCCAACACCACATCCAACCCACCATCATCACCACCACCGTCATCACCATCATCACCACCACCGTCATCACCATCGTCACTACCATAATCACCACCACCATCACCACCATCACCATCATCATCACCACCAAATCCCCAACACCACCATCCAACCAACATCATCACCATCATCACCACCACCGTCATCACCATCGTCACCACCATAATCACCACCACCATCATCATCACCATCACCATCATCACCACAAAATCCCCAACACCACCATCCAACCAACATCATCACCACCACCGTCATCACCATCACCACCCCCACCATCACCATCACCATCACCACAAAATCCCCACCACCACCATCATCACCAGCAGTAGTGGAAGCAGTATTAGGGCGATAAATGATGCTTTGACTACCAATGGAGGCTCCTGGAGACCCAACACATCACTGGCACACTTAATGGTTTCAACTACAAATACGATTACAAACAATCAGCTAAGCATTAAAACCATTACCATAATGGTGTCCACTAGACATAACATGTCACCAAGAGAAGGCAACAAATTGCCAGTAGAGACCCACAGGGACCATTAAAACCAATACAATTCCCATTATAACCATTACAAATAATGAGGGTTTCTATTGTTTTTTTCAGCAGGGAAAGACGCGTGAGGAGAGCAGAGGAGACGACGGGGTGATTTTAATGAGGCATCGTGACCTTTTTCGGATCATTCTAAGCTCATAAGGAGTATTTCTCTCCATCATTTCCATGAATCCGTGTTTGTGTAGCTGTACGAGTTGTATCCTAGGTGGTGGATCAGTTCATGCTGGTTGCTATTTGGGATCCAGCTTGGAATCATTCATGGTCATGGTAATCTCACGGCTCATTGTATTTTCTCCCGCTATATATAGCTTATGAAAAGGAAAACAGAAGAGGATCGTTTACAATTTTACCCTCATGAAGTTGCGGTCGACGTCGAAAAAAAATCTTTTTTTTTTTTTTTTTAATAAAACGTTTCATGATTTACGAGTAGAAAGTTCTCTCAGATTTCTCCACCCCGGTCATTACGGGACGTTCCATCGTCCGGTTCTGACGTTTTTAATCCACGCTCGACGTCTCTACGCATTATTTTCCTCATGTGTAGCAGATAAAAATAATGAGTAGAGAAAAAGAAGAGAGAGACCCTTTCTCTTCTCTCGCTCTGTAACGGAGAGGTGGATACGGAGCGTTCCCAACCACCCTGCGCTTTTATCTGCTTTCTTTCTTCCCGCCATTCTGCATTTCTCTTCAGTCCTAAATCCAGAGGTGATCGTATAAAGTGTAACGTGGTGAAACGCGAGGCGAGGCGAGGCGACACGAGGCCCAGCGAGGGCTGCTGTTGTTCTTCTCGAGGCGGGTGTGTGGCCGAGAGTCAGCAGCGCCGGAGGCCGAGCCACGTGCACACGCCACAGAGGCCCTATTGATTCCCTCCAGCCGAGGCCAGGAGACTGTGGGGAGCTGTGTGTGCGTGTGTGTATGTGCGTGTGTGTGTGTGTGTGTGTGTGTGTGTGTGTAGTGAAGTCAACACATTCCATGAATTCCTGCACTTCCCGTGCTGGAAAGATGTCACAATTTTTCAGCTTTCTGATGTTTATATTCTCTCCCTTCCCTTCATTCTCTCTTTCTGTCGTCATTCTTTCAATTCCATCATCTCTCTCTCTCTCTCTCTCACACACACTCCCTGTCACTCACTCTCTGTCTGTCTTTCTCTTCGTTCTTTTAGTGCCATCATCCCCCTTGCCTCTGTCTATTTCTCTCACTCTCGATCTTTCCGTTTATCTTTCTGTTCTGAAATCTCTCAGTTTGCCTCTATTTCGGTCCGCATCTCTCCGTCACTCTTTCTCTTCATTCTTTCAATGCCATCTCCCCCATTCTCTCTTTCCCTGTTCTTTCATTGCCTTCTTCCCTCCATTTTGTCCCTCTCCCCACTTTTCTCTCTCTGCCTCTCTCTCTCTTTCTCTTCCATCCCTCCTGCCAACTGACTCCTGCAGCAATTTGCTGCTACTGCAAATATCCCGAACCGCGGCTGTTTATCTGACCCAACCCGAGGGCGCCTTTAGTGAATCATTTCCCGTACTTTCGGCTCGTCTTATCATAACTGGACGTGCACACGGGCCTTGTCCGAGCCAGATCATGCTGTGATGACAGTTTCTGAGTCCAGGAAATTTTGCGTTGAATAAATGGACCTGACCATCGTTGTAGCTCCGGTCCCGGGTTTCAACTTGGACCGAGCCGCCGTGCCGTTTCCATAGGATTCAGACGAGACGAGAAACAAAGCTTTCAGCCTCCGAGTTCCAGGACCTTCTTCTTCTTCTTCTTCTTCTTCTTCTTCTTCTTCTTATGGCTGCAGTTAATTATTCCTTAACCAAATACACCGAAAACACAGACACGTACTGTATAGACACACAAAAATCGACCTAGCAAGCTAATGTAGCTATTTTAGATTGAGCTAGCTAGTGACCAGCTGGCCCGCTTTAGTTTTATACGCACAGGCTGTACGTGTATGCGTTTGCTAACGGTCAGCTAACAAAGGAATATTAGCAGGAAAACAAACTGAGCCTCTTAACATGAACCTGTCTTCAAATATTCAACACACGTTCACGGCCTCCGTCTGATTAACAACACGTCATTAGCGTACATACTTTTTCCACATCTGCTCACAAAAACAGCCTGGCGATGTAGCTAGCCAGCTAGAGTAACACTGCTTTACGCTAGCTAATGCTAGCTACGTCGTTTCTTTTCAAGTCAACGTGTAACATTAACCCCGGACATTACATAAGTCGAAAACTGACGTTTAAGGGAGAAAGCCAGACTAAAATGGAAGCTACAGTTAAAAAGAAATCTCCTAGAGCAACGAGGTGCAAGCTAACATTACAGCTCTCTAGCTAGAAAAATAGGTCCAAAGAATAGGTTCACAATACTAATAGCTAGCTAGGATAAAATCTTTCGGTGCAGTAATGCGAGATAAACGCTTGGAAAAGTCTTAAACAGAAATGGACAATTTCTGAGTCAATTTCTAACCACGTCAGCTCCTAACTACTAGGTACAATCCGTCCACAACCTTTTCTGTTTTTCTGCTCAGGTAAAGATGGCGTCCAAACCAGCTTCTAACCAGCGAGAGCGCTGCGCTGACCGAAGCACGTGACGATACCCGAGGGACATTTCAGCGAGTTTAAAGTGGCCAGGGGCGTATCGCAGACATTGTTACTCACATCTACAGCTATGTTGTGGAGCTATATTTCGCAGAACCAGTAAACACACACTTAAGGGCTTAAGGGATAAAAACAAAAAATAGAACCTTTTCACCTCGTTTTTAGCTGACTAGTTCATGTTATTTACTTGGCTGGTTAGGTTACAAAGCTAGCTGGGTAGTTAGCGTTACAGCTGGATAGTTAATGCTTTTCAACAAGCTGATTAGATAGTTTTACTCAGTTAGCTGGAGAGATAATGTTATTCAGCTAGCATTTAGAGTTAACGTTACTCAGCTAGCTGGAGAGATAATAAAACTTGGCTAGCTGGACAGTTAACGTTACATATATATATATATATATATATATATATATATATATATATATATATATATATATATATATATATATATATATATATATACACACACAGTTGCAGTCAAAATGATTCCACCGCCATTGCAAATCAGGTTTATTGTCAAAATGTACAGACTTTCAGCTGTTTGCGATGAACAAATCAAACAAAAGGAATTGAAAGAGTTCAACACAGCGAATGCTTCAAGTGTTTTCCTCAAATTCAACTGAAAATGCAACTTATAATGATTTCTCCAGTTTCAAAATGATTCACCCCCCTGAATAGGATCCCTCACAACAGCACAAATATGCAAACCAGGTCTTGTCTCAAGCACACCTGATGCTAAACTCATCAAGGGCTTCATTAGTTGCAGCAGGTGTGCTTGAGACAAGACCTGGTTTGCATATTTGTGCTGTTGAAATACCTGAACTGGCTAGGGGCAGAAAATGTATGAAATACCTGAACGGGGCAGAAAAAGGAAGCTATTAACAGCTGCAAGCAGATCTCTGAGAAGGCAGGTTGTGAAAATCCCTCGAGTGACTGCAAAAGACCTGCAGCAAGACTTGATGCAACAGGCACTGAGGTTTCTGTGAACACTGTAAGGCGCATACTAAACGCAGAAGATTTCCATGCCAGAACTCTAAGACGTTCACCACTACTGACCCAAAAGCACAAAAAAAGTCTTTCAAAATCATAGCAATAAGCCACAGAAGTTTTGGAACTTTTCGGCACGATGGATCAGTGGTAAATCTGGAGGAAGAAGAATGAAGAACGAACTCTCTGTGGTGCATGGTGGTGGCTCGGTGATGCTCTGGGGCTGCTC
The DNA here is from genome assembly GCA_012411365.1 of Ameiurus melas. Lineage (NCBI taxonomy): Eukaryota > Metazoa > Chordata > Actinopteri > Siluriformes > Ictaluridae > Ameiurus > Ameiurus melas. The sequence continues at coordinate 6,517,412 of CM022774.1, forward strand.
TGCATCTTCTGGCCTTGGAAACCTTCAGCGTGTGGAAGGCAAGATGGATTCACTGAAGTATCAGGAAATCTTAGGAGAAAATAGGTGTCATTGGACCTTCCAACAGCGTACCTCAAATTCCACCAAGACTTGGTTGCAAAAGAAGTCCTGGAAGATTCTACAGGGCCGTCACCTGACTTGAACCCCATAGAAAATCATTGGTGGGATTTGAAAAAGGTGGTTGCAGCACGCAAAGCCAAAAACATTACTGAACTGGAGGCCACTGCTCATGAGGAATGGGATAAGAATCCACAGGAACGCTGCCAGAAGCTCTGCATAACGTTTGCAGCAGGTCATAACAGCAAAAGGATCTCTACTAAGTACTAGAGATGCTTGCCATGAAGAGGTTGATTAATTTTTAAACTGAAGAAATCATTATAAATCGCATTTTTAGTTGAATTTGGGGAAACCAAACGGAGCATTCATTGTGTCGAAGTATTTCACTTGCTTTTGTTTGATTAGTTCATCGCAAACAGCTGAAAGTCTGTAAATATTGACAATAAACCTGATCTGCTATGGGGGTTGAATCATTTTGATTGCAACTATATATACGTTTCAAAATAGATTTTGACAAATAACTGTGCATGTAATCAGCTAACAGATTCCATGGTAGTTATGGAGACCAGTCAAGCTGTCAGTCATCTTGTGAATACACCTTTCTAAAAATTCCTGAAAGGAACAAAGAAAACATGAGACAGAGTTAAAGTATGTGATGTATGCAGTAATGCCTCGTGTGACGCCGAGCTCTGCTTTCAAAATAAACGTTTTTGTGCAATTCAAACAGATTTTTGGGTTTGAGGTCTGGGCACAAAGTGTGTTCATAAAGAGACTCAGCGCCAGGGTAAACGCACAGCCGCACTTATTCCACACACTCCCCCACAACCTCTTACCCCCGCACCCCTCAGGCCTCTCACTAGGAGTTTTTGCCTCTTGTCCCCGTTGCCATAGGAATTCTGTTTGCATTTCCCAGTGAGTGAGTAGGCCCTCAGCTGGCATCCAGGCTTTTGAAACTAGCTTGCAGGTCAGCCTGCAATAAAAGCCAGCCCTCTATTCGGGGCGACTTGCTGTGAGAGACGTTACGGCCGCATTTCCGACTGAGCAGAAAAGGAGCAAAAAAGAACGAAAGAAAAAAACTTGACCCGGGATTCAGCCTTGACTTACAAACTCCATGGTTTTTACAAGCCGTTTAAATCTGACCGTCTGAAGTACAACGATGAAGAAACTACAGAACGCAACTTTCTAAAGAAAGGCGTCAAAGATTACCAGTTCAATGCTGCTATGAAATGATATCTGGGGAACTAGGATTTTTGCCACAAGTCACAAATTCAGCTTAAATGTAAAAACTTCAGGACAGGGATCGAGCACAGATTCAGTTGTTGCCATTTAATCTATCAGGCTGTTGAGAAATTATTTATAAATGCTTGAAGCAACAAATTAAATTAAACACCTTACAGGTGAATTCACAGGTCAAAGTTCACCTAGCTAAAACGTCAACACAAAGTTAAAGTAACCTCCTACCAGAATGAAACATGCATCTTTCACGTCCGCCGTCCTTTCCCCTTCAGTGAATTGGCCGGATCGTCGGACGGTAGCAAGGAGCCAAACATAAATGTTAGCAGCTTGGTAGTAGGCTTGAACTGTAGACAGATTCCAATGTGGGATGGAAATTTGAACGCAAACGTGAAGCAGCATATTTTTCAGGTTTTAGCCATCAGAATTTAATTTGGCTTGTAAAAAAACAAGCATGCAGCCTCTTTCCAAGACTCTCCAAGATGGCCACATAACAAACTAAGACTTTCCAAGATGGCCTACCAAAAAACTAAGGCTTTTCAAGATTGTCACCCCAACACACTAAGACTCTCCAAGATGGCCGCTCAACAAACCAAAACTGTCCAAGATGGCCACCCATCAAACTAATGCTGCCACACATATAACTGGTAAAAGCCACCCCCTCAACTCATTAACTTTGGATTGTTTTCTCAACTACCAGTTCCTTTCCTGTTTATGGAGGGATGTCAAATGAAAGGTAAATCTATAACACTGACCATACTAATAACTGTTTTAAGAAGGTAATCATCAACATTAGAGTTATCACTAACGTTAGCCAGCTAGCTTGTTGCTAAGCTACTCGCTATCGTAAAATGGTAAATGTGCACTTATATAGCACTTTTATCCAAAGCGCACTGTGCACACTGTGTCTCATTCACCCATTCACACACACACTCTCACACCAATGGTAGCAGAGATGCCACGTAAGGCACTAGCTTGCCATCGGGAGCAACGGGGTTCAGTGTCTTACCCAAGGACACTCCGGCATGTGGAGTCACCCGCGCCGGGAATTAAACCGCCAACCCTACGATTAGTGGACAACCCGCTCTACCACCTGCGCCACAGCCGCCCCTATCTGTTGTTGCTGTGCTTCAACTTCAGCCCAAAATGTTGTCCGAATGTTCAGAACCAATAGCTACTCAGACCTCTAACTGTAAACATGTAGTTAAAGTTGGTGGTTAAAGTATATGTTTATGAGCTTTATGTCAAACAAAAGACACGCTTTCATGGAGGCATCCATGTTTTTCCCCCTACTCCACACATTGAACGTGCTGCGGTAGGAAATGGTTTAATTGTAAATTGAAAATGACCACATGAACTCATAACTCATATCTCCGACTAGGAAAAACCAAAGACGACGCCCTCCATCGAATTGGAATTCCTATTCAGGAGCTCAGGGTGGTCTCCTCAACTCCGAGTTCAGCACGTGAGATAAATCGACATGGCCGCCCACTGCATAAACAATACACAAAGTAGCAACCCTTTACATTTAAATGAACTATGCTCTATATACAAGTATTGCTTCAGGTCATTAGACATACAGGCGTACTGCGTTATCTTAACAATGACTCCACCATTCGCTGTTTTGAGGATTTAAATATACATCACTCATCCCAGTTAGCCGGCTAGCTTGTTGCTAACAGAAGACGGATTTCCTCCACTTTGTAGCTCAAATGCACAGAGGTTAAAATTAAAAGTTTAAAGTTGTAATTTCGAGGTAAGTCGAATGCAGCATTTGGGTCTCCAAGATGGCCGCCTTGACGATCCGGCGGTTAGTTTCGTTCGAGTTCATAGATTATCTTATAGTGTCTTAAACCACATCAGTAAAGGGAAAGATATTATACGAACAGGATTTGGGGTGAGATAGATGTAGCGACGTTAGCTTTAAAACGGAAGGAAGCAAATAGCAGGCTGATTCATTACATTTGTGGTGATTAGAGTTTTCCTTTATGAAGATGACAGGGATTCCCCTGGGTGGGGAAGTTGATGAGGGAAGAGTAATAATGGTATTGAAATGGAGCCATATCTCTGAGATGGGAACTGGAGCCTGTGAGCAGAACCACACAATACTGAATAGCTCACAGCTTGCCCTGCGTTATGGACTTGATTAAATAATGACAGCATTTTTCAGCGAGAATGCGGCTGAAATTGGAAACACAAGGCCAGTGATTAGAAACAGAGGCGTTCTGTTGGAGGGGGGAAGAAGAAAAATAAAACACCTACACGACATTGACTGCTCACTTCTAACTGCTCTGAATTTAAAGAGCTGGAAAATATATAAGTATTAGAAAACTGGAACAACGTCGTATTCCGGTTTCATCGCTGGAGCAGCTCGATCGCTCTGTAATCATTCGTGTTTATAATGTCGCTCTCTTGGCAGAGTGTTCTTAACCGAAATTAATTTACAGGCGAACCCAATCCAAGCTCGAGACCGAGACTGTAGGACCGAGTTTCCGTCATCCGAGCAGAAACAAGTGCGAGAAAGTCTTTACGAAATAATGAGCTGTTTACGTTTGGCTAGCTCACCCCAATTCTCCTGATCGTTTGTGGCTCTTTCGGTTCTTACTCGCAAGCTGCGAGTAACTGTGTTACTGTCAAAAACATTTTCTCAGAGAAAGAAAAAACAGGCATGAACGTGGGTTGAGAGTTGAAACCGAATTCTTGCGCGTTATTGAAATGCGAAACCACATCTTAGGGTTTTACACGAAGCGAGAAGAAACATGGACGTCATGGACAGCCTCCAGATTTAAAATTTCACGTGTTTAACTTGGCTTTGGGCGATTTTATTGCTGGTAATTTTCCCGATAAAAGTTTTTGCACGTGTGCCTTAGTGTTATACGAAAAAAAGTTTTGAAGACATGCTCATTTGAACTCTTTCATTACCTGGAAAATCGTATTGATGACTTATCGTGTACTAGTCTTGCGTTTGTCTAGATTGATTGATTCTGTCTGGATCGTCTATGTCCCACCCCAGGGGGCGTGTCTTACTCTACAGTACAAGCTTGTTAGCAGGAAAAATGGTTTGAAAAGTGCGTTTTTTGGCTGCACGTTTGCGTCTATCATCGCAATTATTACTGCGGGTTTCGTTTGCTTTCGCATTCATTGCTGCATTCGCAAAAAAAAAAACAAAAAAACCTGGAGGGACAGGACATTAAATAAAAGTTTGATCGGCTTTTTTTCCACGAAGGAAAAACGCTGAATTAGCGACATAGCTACTGATAAACGGTTTGAATCAGCGGCTGGAGTAAGTTGTCTGACTCGGCCATGCTGAGAAACGTCAGTGATAATAAGAAGAAAAAGAACATTTGAACCTCCAAAGTCATGAATACCACAAGATTTTATTTTCATAAAATCAGCAGCAGTAAATTTTTAACGCTGGCATTTTTAATGCGATTAAAAGTGAAGACGAAGTAACGGGAGTTGTTTTTTTTTCGGGTTTCTGTTAAACGGCTTTTAGTTTGTGGGTCAGAACTAACTTTGTCTGTTGTAATTTGTCCCTCTTTTGTTCTGAAATTGAAACTGCATTCAATCCTAAAATAACACGACGACACGTTCGTTTATTCCTCTCCTCGTCTTACACGTGCAAATGAAACTAAATTAAACCGCACCGACATTTTTAAGGGGACCGCATATTCATTATTGTGGAAAAAGGTTCTAAAAAGGATTTGGTGTTGCAGAAAAAGTGTGAGAGAGAGAGAGAAAGGGAGAAAGAGAGAGAGAGAGGGAGGGAGAGAGGGAGAGAGAAGGAGAGAGGGGAGAGAGAGAGAGGGAGAGAGAGAGAGAGAGAAGGAGAGAGGGAGAGAGGGAGAGAGAGAGAGAGGGAGAAAGAGAGGGAGAGAGAGAGGGGAGATAGATAGAGAGAGAGAGAGAGAGAGAGAGAGGGAGGGAGAGAGAGGGAGAGAGAGAAAGGGAGAAAGAGAGGGAGAGAGAGAGGGGGAGATAGATAGAGAGAGAGAGAGAGAGAGAGAGAGGGAGAAAGAGAGAGAGAAGGAGAGAGGGAGAGAGAGAGAGAAGGAGAAAGGGAGAGAGAGAGAGAGTGAGGATGGGAGCAAGAGAGAGAGAGAGAGAGAGAGAGAGAGAGAGAGAGAGAGAAGAGAGAGAGAACAAACGGAGCAGCTTAGTCACTTTAGACATAACTGTTATTCATAACCTCGTGAAACAAATGGATCTGTCCATGGCTCTTTACTACGGCGTGTATAATAAAGGAACAGCTGGCGTGACACCACACATGTGGGAAAGTCGCACCGATCATCTCAGGCCAAATATCGCAGCTGTGATGCCAGTGGCGTTCATCCCGCACATTCCTCCACCCTCTGAATCTGGAACAGTGACCGTCTTCGGTCTCCCACCCTGAACTGAACCGAACTGTTGGATCTTCATCACTGAGGTCACTCAGAGGTCTTCTGGTAAAGTCCGTCCACTCGGCGGCCATCTTGGTGTCGCTCCCGGGTCGGTATTTTCAACCGATCACACAAAGCCGGGCTTAAAACGGCGAGAGAAGTATAAACCAGAAACGGATCGGCAGAGCGACGGATTCGATACGGCCGCTGACTAAACTATTTTTTTTAATGGAGGGGCGGGGTTTCCGTGCAGGATTTTCTCAGTTCTATGCAAATGAGGTACGACACGTTAAACAGAATCGATACATCCAGTTAGTTCTAGAGACGTTAGGAAGAAAAGCAAAGCTCGGAAGGGAGAAGCAGAGACGCTCGGTTCCTGTCGTGAGCGTACAACCTGAATGCGTTTTGAAAGAAAAGTTGTGTGTATCAATTTTATACAGTCGGCTGTTAGCGATACATTTTGGCCACGCCCACAAGCAACAACAGTAGACGTCGCTACAGAAACAAACTACAAGCAACACGAGTGTCTTGTCACTTGCTAGTGTGATGTCGGTTTATATTCTGTTAGCCTAGATGCTAGCCAGGACTGGGAAAAGCGTT
>CM022774.1:6528719-6568719 GCA_012411365.1 Ameiurus melas
CCGGCGATGCGAACTCGCGACCGAAGAATTCCTGTACGGCGTGTGATCTTCGTCTGCGACCGCAACATCGTACGTTTTTAAACCCGACTAGGGATCGCGATCTAAAGCTCAACCACTTCAAAACAAAATGATTCCGAACCGGGACGGAATTCTCGAAACTAATCTGAACCGATAATATTTTTTCGAGTCTTATTTAAGACCCGGATGTCCTGTTTCGCTCGGAAAATAATCTCATAATGGCTGTTTATCGTTTGCCTTTAGAACGTGTATAAATAATTTCAACTAATACTTCACTTAATATCGGTGTTCATAGACCTTCATAAGACATGAATAAAACCAAAAACATTTCGAAAAACCTTATTGCAACGGTTAACAGGTCTTTTAAGGGCGGTGTTCATAGAGCTACATAGGCCTGTCACGACAGCTGACAAAACCCTAACGGACATTTATAGATATTTATTAGAGTAGGTAAGAGCTCACAAAACTAAATAAGCTTTTATAAACACGTTCGAAACCTTTTTTACAGCTCGCTTCGCTTGTTATAAAGAGTGTTATAAAGACTGACGTCGAGTCGACATAACCGGAGCCAAGTGACGGATCAGATTAGTTTTTTAAAAGTGTAAAGTGAAGTGAGGTTTAGAAGATTTTTACGAACACCTACGACAAGACATCACGTCATAACACTCAAATGAGTTATGTATACGTGTCCTCAGACTTTAAACTACATTACCATTACTCATTTGTTATAACCTTCTAATGTCACGCCCAACAGGAATCAGGTCAAGCGGACATCAAGATGATCAACAGGAGTCTTTATGACAGGTGGCGTCTTTGTGAATGAGGCTTGGCAGACGTATGTGCAGATTCGTGTCGGTTGTCATTATAGGTTTATGTAGGCTTTATGTAGCCCTATGAAGGCTAGACTTATGTGAAGCCTATGAAGACTAGACTTATGTGAAGCTTATGTCGGTCTTATGTAGAACTATGAAGGCTAGACTTATGTGAAGCCTATGAAGACTAGACTTATGTGAAGCTTATGTCGGTCTTATGTAGCCCTATGAAGACTAGACTTATGTGAAACTTATGTAGGTCTTATGTAGAACTATGAAGGCTAGACTTATGTGAAGCTTATGTAGGTCTTATGTAGCCCTATGAAGACTAGACTTATGTGAAGCTTATGTAGGTCTTATGTAGAACTATAAAGGCTAGACTTATGTAGGTCTTATGTAGAACTATGAATGCTTGACTTATGTGAAGCTTATGTAGGACTTCTGTAGCCCTATGAAGACTAAACTTATGTGAAACATATGTCGGTCTTATGTAGCCCTATGAAGACTAGACTTATGTGAAACTTATGTAGGTCTTATGTAGAACTATGAAGGCTAGACTTATGTGAAGCTTATGTAGGTCTTATGTAGAACTATAAACGCTAGACTTATGTAGGTCTTATGTAGCCCTATGAAGACTAGACTTATGTGAAGCTTATGTAGGTCTTATGTAGAACTATAAAGGCTAGACTTATGTAGGTCTTATGTAGAACTATGAAGACTAGACTTATGTGAAGCTTATGTAGGACTTCTGTAGCCCTATGAAGACTAAACTTATGTGAAAATTGACTGGTTTTCTTATCTTGCGAAGACTCTGTCGGCGACTGATCCTTAAAGTCAATTGTTGTAACATTCTCAGGTCATGTCCTCAAAGCGTCATAACCCAACGGTACTACGTAGCTCTATGAAGCCCAGACTGAGTTTTTTGTTTTTTTTTATATCGGAAACTTTTTTTTTACCTATCAGAGATTGAGAATCGGCGCCGGGCCTGTGATTGACCAGCTCGTACTGGAAGGCCGTGATCCTCCGGCTGATGTCTCTCTGAGGCACGGCCTCGATGAACAGCGCCCCCTCGTGGATGCCGAAGCAGTGCACTTTGCCTTCGGCTTGCTGGGCCTCGCGGAGCAGCAGGCGCAGTTTACCCATCCGCTCCAGGTAGACGTGCGTGCCGCTCGATTCCCGGGACGGTTTGATGCACACGGAGAGGTGGGCGGCGGCCGGAGACGCCACGTTGGGCCTCAGGTTGACGATGATGGCGCCCGTCGGGTACAGCCACTCGAGGGAGCCCTGAGAGCAGCGGAGGTACACCTGCTCCACGTCGCGTGCGTGTCCTTCATGTGTCAAACCACTGCGAGGGACGGGAAAAGGTGTGTCAGGTTAAAATGATGCGATATTTTAATATTCCACAGCACCACTTTAATTTTTATTTTTTTGGTCACATCGCCTCTCTCCTCTAGAACAAACGGGGAAAAAAGTAACGTTCAGTACGAAACTTCCAAATGTTTCATCGTCCAATCACTACTTGTTATTGTAAGAAAGTGTAGGTAGTGTAAGTGTAAGTGTAGAGTCGGACAGTGATGGCCGGCGGTGAAATCAGATCTGAAGGTCAAAACCGTGCCTCTATCATCTGGCACTGTTCGCTCGGTCCTGCAAAAAATTTAAAAATTCCCTGCTGTGGGAAATATTTCGGAATTACGAGATGAGTAGACGAGTGCACTGGAGCACCGCCGTCGCAATGTCGTAATCACAGCTCGGGAACTGCTGGAACGGATTTCCATGTTGGGGAGGGGCATGTCAATAACATAAAGCTAAGCAGTCCCTCCAGGAGTTTGTGATTTTGCGATCGCAGAAACGAACCAAGCGAACCCAAGATATTCGGAGGAGCGTATATTACCGCAGAGTTCCCGCAGATCTGTTCCGAGACACGTCACGTGACGTCATCACGACAGCTAAAAGGACTTATTTACCAACAAACATCACCGTGAAAGATCGTGCAGAACAATTTCCTGCGACTGCGATTTCGCCGATTCGAGCAGTTTTCTGCAATTAAAAATAAATAAATAAAAACCAGCACAAAAAACTCTATAAGTTGAATCGAGCATTTAAAAAAAAAAGCCGCCACAGAATCGAGTGTTTTTGGCCACGACAATCATGGAAAAAAAATCTGCGAAATCCTAAATAAACTTACAACGAATAAAAAGTTGTTTTCTCACGTTTTCTCATGGATTCTTGAGCAGACGTTTTCTTTGACCGACTCGTCCTCCGCACGGACGTTTTTCTTTAACCGACCTGTCCTCCGCACGGACATTTAATTTTAACCGACTCGTCCTCCGCACGGATGTTTTTCTTTAACCGACTCGTCCTCCGCACTGACATTTTCTTTAACCGTCTCGTCCTCCGCACGGACGTTTTTCTTTAACCGACTCGTCCTCCGCATGACATTTATTTTAACGACTGCCTCCGCAGTGTTTTTTTTAACCACCTCCGCACTGACATTTTCTTTAACCGACTCGTCCTCCGTACGGACAATAGCGCTTGACCTGATTCCTGTTGGGCGTGACATTAGAAGGTTATAACAAATGAGTAATGGTAGTGTAGTTTAAAGTCTGAGGACACGTATACATAACTCATTTCGGTGTTATGACGTGATGTCTTGTCGTAGGTGTTCGTAAAAGTCTTCTAAACCTCACTTTACTTACATATAAATAGCTTTAAAAAAAAACTAATCTGATCCGTCACTTGGCTCCGGTTATGTCGACTCGACGTAAGTCTTTATAACACTCTTCATAACAAGTGAAGCGAGCTGTAAAAAGGTTTCGAACGTGTCGGAAAGTACTGTCAGCTTCACTTGATTGTTTTAATGAAACATTCGGCTTCAAAGGAATCTCCAGAGGTTTAGATTAATCGCTGAGAGCAGTCCGAGCCTAAAGCCGAACCTAACGCCAGAGGATTGTCTCTGGGGCTCGAAGAATGCGTTGAATAACTTCATAAGTTCATATCCTCTGGCACGAGGTGTTACGGCACTCCGTGTAGCGCTGCTACTGCGTGACTGATCACGTGTGGCTACTGCTGAACTCAAAGTAAATTGGGGGGGGGGGTGGACTAGGTAATGTTTAGCGCCCTCTGCTGCCTGCGAGCTGATCAGCGACTGTAATGAAATCATCGACAACGCACCTTCAAGCGATATTCTAGAGATTTCCGCTTCACGGAACAGTGATGCGAGTCTACACGTTGCCATGGCGTTCTGATGTCGTGCTTAGAAAATGCTGTAATATGTCATCGGAAATCTAGGTAACATAGATTTGACTTTATTTCCGGGTCACAAAAATGTTTTGTTTTTTTAAACCCAAGCCTGAAACGAAGAAACTACCCAATACTGCAAACCAGAGTCTTTTTGAAGGTTCTTATAAAAGGTTATGATTATTGCAGGTCTCTTTCTTTTCAGCACTTTTAAAAATGACAGACTGCCGCTTTAAACAACATTCTAGAAGTTTCCGCTCAACGGTGAAATGATCTCACACCGTATGACTCGCATCTTATCACTATGATGCGAGTCCAAACGTCATCTGAAATCAACCTCACTTGACTTATTTTCCCACGGGTCTATTTCAGGGCCAGAAAAGCGTAAACAGAAACCAGAAATAAAGAAACTAGTCAAATGTATTAGACGGCAAAACCGAACAGCTAAGCTAGTCTTAAAATGATACGATGATTACAGGTCTATGGGCACTTTTTAAAATTCCACACGGCCCCTTTAAACAAAATTCTACAACGTTCCCACAAAATTGTGAACTGCTCTCACACCCCTGAACTATGACGCAAGTTCAAACGTCATCTAAAATCAATGCCACATGACTCGTGTCCACTGGGTCTATTTCCGGGCCAGAAAAGTGTAAATAGAAGCCAGAAATGACCCTAACTTTAACGCTACCCCTAACCCAAGTCGAACTTTATTAAACAGCAAAACTGAACATCCAAGCTACTCTTAAAATGATATGATTATTACAAGAACTTTTTAAAAATAAAATTACACACTGCCCCTTTAAACATTCTAGCATATTCTGTAAACATAATTGAACACTTTTGCTGCGGAATTGTGAAATGGGTATGACACCACGATTATTTTTTTTCTGGCGTTCCCGTTTTTCCCACCGACTCTCTGGCAAGCTCGGGGACTGGCGCACGGCCGCGGCTGGGATTCTTTAAACTCAAGTCAATGAATCCCGGGGACGCACAAGCCACCGGCGCACAGGGCGAGCGCTGAAACAGTAGCCGCGTCTCCAGAGCATGCAAGTGCAAATGCAGGTCACGCACCGCTCCTCCCCTCGCTTTCAGCCTCCTCAAAGAGCCTGGAAGCCCCCCAGCCTGCCAAAATAAAAATAAATAAATAAAAAAAGAAGAGGAAGAAAAAAAGAGGAGCCTCTTAACTGCTTCAGCAATGCAACCTCCTCTCTCTCTCTCTCTCTCTCTCTCTCAACCCATGGCTCCCTTTCAACTCGGAACCATCTGCCTCACGCTGAGCCCGGGTCCGGGTCCGATTCAGCCACTGAGACTGAAACAGTAACATGGCACATGTGCGGCACAGAGTCCCCGAGCCGCAAACTCTTTAATCAAGAGAGTCACGTCAAGAGCCCGAGCTCGGTAATGAGAGACTGGCGTACGGCCCGGCTGATCAACACCACATCCCTGACCCGGAGCTGAGAATTACTCCACGCTCACGGGTGGGGTTTTTTCTCCCCCCCCCCTTTCTTCTTCTCCTCCTCCTCCTCATGCTGTACTTCTTTTAAATGGTAGACGTATTCACTGAACTCAGCAACGGGACGACACGAACAATAGATTATTTCTAAGCCTTTTACGCGATATAACTCTTCAAATCACGTACATTTATCGGTTACAGTCTCTTATTCGGGCACATCGAGTCCAACATCTACAGCTCAAGAAAAGATATTTCTTTTCTCAGTGTTTCCCATGGAATAAAATAACAACAGTAACAACAACGACAACCACGACACGGTCTCTGTGTTACAGGGTACAGCTACATGTTACACATGAGACATATGACACTTATTAATCTGTAGTAGTTACGGGATGCTCTGCCCTGAATAATAAACCAGGTGATTCAAAGGTTAAATCACCGGGGAAGGAAGAAAAGAAGACAAATTGTAAATAATAATAATTACGGAACAGAGGAGACCAGAGCGGAAATCCTAAAATGACAGAATCCACTTTATACATCATTACACTGCCTCCAAAATATAATAATAATAATAATAATAATAATAATAATAATAATATGTATTATTATTATAACACTATAATAAATATGGCATGTTTATATATGTGTATGTATATATAATTTAGATTTGTAAATAGAAATAAGACTATTAAAATAAATATCTTGCAAAGAATAAAAACTAAGGCATATTTGCATTACAAATAAATAAACTGTATGTAAATTATAGAACATAGTAATATTAATACTCCTACTGATAATAATAATAATAATTATAATTATAATAATAATAATAGTTGTAAATGTGAAATACTTATTATGTTTGAACTAATTGTGCATTATTCTGTAAATAATCCCCACCTGCCCCTCCAGCTGCACTCGTCGCTGGAGTACTGCCCTACAGCGGGGCGCCACAGCGCGACGGCCGACAGGAAGTGCGCCACCAGCGGCCACAGCATTATGGACGCACCGCCGATCCCTGCGCGGACTGGCCGACTCGCCTTCTGCTGCTTTCTCAGACGCAGTGAAGGAATCCGTGCGCCATGAATCCCGCTACATCGCGCTCGGTATCCGTCAACGAGTCGCTTTCGGACGCACCGAGACAGCCGTGACGCGGCGGTGTGTCCCCGCTCCTGGACCCGGTGTGTGTCCCTGTCTGTCCCCGGCTCTCCGTTACTCCATATCGGTGTGAGCGGGGTACGCTGTCCTGCTGCCTGCCTGTCCTCGCGCCGAGCTCGATCACTTCAGCTCGCATTCCATACCGCGCGAGGCACTCAATTTACTCAGAGCCCCGCCCCCTTCTGCACGGCGCGCGCCTGCACATGCGCACTCACATTATGCAGTTTGTTGTGTGTGTAACCATTATTATTATTATTATTATTATTATTATTATTATTATTATTATTATTATTATTACTCCATCCCCGATGCCAGCATTTATATTTATAACACTAATACACACGCACACACACACACATACATATATATATGCACACACACACACACACACATATTCACACACACACACACAGACATATATGCGTGTGTATGTGTGTGTGTGTGTGTGTATGTGTGTGTGTGTGTGTGTGTGTACATATATATATATATATATGTGTGTGTGTGTGTGTGTGTGTGTGTGTATTATACAACCCCAATTACAAAAAAGTTGGGACGCTGTGTAAAATGGAAATAAAAACAATGCAGTGGTGTGCAAATCTAATCTAAACTAAACTAAATAATAATGATGATAATACTAATAATAATACTAATACTAATACTAATAATAATAATAATAATAATAATAATAATAATAATAATAATAATAATAATAATAATAATAATAATAATAAATATCAATATATGTGTGTAAATGTTTGTGAACCCTGAGCCTGAAACAAAAGGCAGGAGTCTTCATGACTCGGCTAGCAATATGTAATATACACGCCAACTTTTCCTAACACTTGAAAATAGAATAAAGCCGTTCCTCATCTCCTGTAGCCACCTCGTTTGTCTCACTGACACACACTGTTCAACTTACTTATGAAATAACCAGAAATCTATTTTACTTTCATTGTTTGATAAATCAGATTTGATTCTAATAAGAATTAGCTTGTTAGTGAATTCGCTAGCTAGTGTTGGAATAGGATATCTAACTGACGTTATTACTAGCTCAATGTAGGTAGCTATCTAGCGAATAGCTAGCTTGCTTAGTAGTTATGTACTATAGCTTTATAAAGTGAAGAAATAACTGAGGAACTAGTACTGCAGTTGCTAAACATTATCGACAGAACCACGATAGATAGATAGATAGATAGATAGATGGATGGATGGATGGATGGATGGATGGATGGATGGATGGATGGATAGATAGATAGATAGATAGATAGATAGATAGATAGATAGATAGATAGATAGATAGATGGATGGATGGATAGATGGATGGATGGATGGATGGATGAGTGCAAACCACTGCTAATCCCAGAGTTCTAAGCAAGGAATAAAACACTGTTAATAGTAAAATAATGAATCACATCCTGAAATTTTATTCCTCTAATACCAACAATTACAAGTTGTCTTTTATTCCTAAATGCCATTCCGTGCTGTGGAAACGATAAGGTACAAGAACAACAGCTGTAGTACTGTCAGCGTTGCTGTTATAGTAACTTCAGACCAATCAGAATCCAGAATCCGACAGCGCTACTCATCAGCATTAGCCAGGACGGGGTTGAGGACCGAGGAAAAAGCTCCACCTGGGTTCCATCATGCCGGGGATCTGTTTATTATCCTCCATCTTTCTTAAGGTCTGTGTTTGAGTGTTTCTTGGCAGTGTCATATGGACGAGAGCCAACGAAGAAACAGCTTTCAGGTGTTTGTCTTGTTTCGTTTTGGGGTTGTTGTTTTTTTCCCTCCCTAAACGTGGCCAGAAGAAACTCGTTAGACAGGAGAAACTTGACATGTAAAAACGTTAGCGCTGCGTATGTACATAAGAGCTGGAAGTATGAGTCAGCACATGTGACAGCATGTGTGTGTGTGTGTGTGTATGTGTGTGTGTGTGTGTGTGTGGTGTGTGTGTCTGTGCCAACTGTTTGTTTTGATTTTGGCACACGTTGGCCTGAGGTCATCTCTCGCAGCGATACAACACGTAGTTACGCAAGAGCGAGAGCGGCATGTGCGCGTGTCACAACAAGCTGAGGAAATCAGTGACACCTGCAACCTTACACCTGTACTACCACCTGTATGTGTGTGTGTGTATGTGTGTGTGTGTGTGTGTGTGTGTGTGTGTGTATGTGTGTGTGTGTGTGGGCAAGCTTATACCTGTCGGACAAAGCTTTCTGTTACGCACTTTCATCTCCACAGAATAAAAAGATGCTGTTGTAAATCTCAGATAGAAACTGGACGCAGATGTTGCCTTCACAAACATGGCTTCTGAAAAAAGAAAGAAAGAAAGAAAGAAAGAAAGGCACTTTTCCCTTTTTTTCAATCAGTGTGGTTTGTTTTTTGGGTTTCAAACAGTCTGTGGCTCGTAACTGCTTCAGTGGTAGCTGGAGGTTTTCGAAAATCTCGTTAAATTGTTTAAAAAGCTTGATTAAAGTCGCCGGGTGAATTCCGCTCAGCTTTAATTCATTTGTTCATTTCCTTCTGATCTTTTTCAATTTCTCATACTTTGTTTTATTGTACATTATTTATAACTTTATTTATTTTTGATATCTTTTTCCACCATTTTGTTTTTTTCTTTCTCAATTCTAATCATTACTTTGTTTTTATCACCAATCATGTCAAGGTGCTCCCGGAGGAACAGGGCGAGCTCAGCGCTGTTGCGCACGCGCGGACTTCTTCCGGGGGTGACGTCATGTTTTCGCCCCCACCCGCGTAATGTATGACGTATGCGGAAGTGCCTAATGACTGTGGGGATATATACCGTAAGCCGTGCTTCACACGGCGCGGTTGAATACATGCATGTATGCCATGTATAGCTCGAGTGTGACTTTAGCGAGTCTTGGTTTCATGTCCTGTTTATGCCTTAGCATTAGCATTAGCCATAGCCATAGTTAGCCTAGCTTAGTTTATTGAGAGTGTTTTGTTTCTTGTTTCCATTTTGGTTTTGCGTTCTCACACTGTAAATAAACATCACCGTTCGTACGGCATTTGCATCCTGCCTACTTGTCTGCCGTCACGCCACGTGACAAATCACCAATTGTATATATTTTACTCTTGTAATATTTTGCATCTTCGGGTTGCCCTTTCTGTAGGAAAAGTGCTTAATAATAATAATAATAATAATAATAATAATAATAATGGTCATTCCTACCTTCCATAATCTTCAACGGAACAGTTTAAACAACCTGTGCGTCATCGCTACATCCGTCCCTGACCTTAGATTTTCTCTTCAGTATGTAATACTGCATTCAATATTAACCGAGAGTACAAATAACTCATGTGACGTAAGATTACAAATAAAATTAGGCAACATATCAAATGTTTTTCCCCCCTTATTCATCATGAGTGCAGGTAAAACAAGGGCGTGTTAAAATGGTACGACCCGTTGCAGGGGTGTCGGGTGGGACGTTCTGAAGTCGCAGCGCTCATACGTTCTCTCCGTGTTTACACCGGTTCCCTCTGGGTTTTCCGGTTTCCTCCCACTTCTGAAGAACGACGGGCGACGCTAAACCGCCCCTAAGTGTGAATGAGTGTGAGCGTGTGTGTGAGTGCGTGATGGACTGGCAACCCGTCCAGGGTGTATGCCCGCCTCATGCCCTCCGGATCCACTGCGAATGAATGAAGGATAAACGGAAATCCCAATCCCAGTGGCATAAGATATCATTTGATTGTAAATGTCACAACATTTCTTCGATGTTTTTAATAACGTCTTGCTAGACGTTTAGAATCGGTTGTTAATGTAAACAGTCACTTTTTTCTCTTTGCGCTTGTGGTTTTGTTTTTCTTTCAACGACGGCTTTTGTGGACGCCGTAGCGTAGCGGACTCGGAGCAACACCGCCACCGCTGTTAGTCTCGATCTCAGTTTCAGAGGGATTAATGAGTCACATCCAGCGTTTGAGTCAAAGCAACTGGGAAATGAAGTCAGGTGGAAACGTGTGTGTTCGGTTTCTGTTTGTTGTCGGTTTTTATTTTTGAATCTAAAAGAGACGAAACGTTTCCTTTTGGTTACTGAATTTAAGGTTAGCTTTAGCTGTAGCATAGACGTAATGAACAGCAGTGAAAAGCATGTTAGTGGAGGGTCATGACAAGAATAGAAAGACAAATACGTGTGTGTGTGTGTGTGTGTGTTGTGCCATTCCCCAAGAGACGTGGGTGTGCCGTATCTTTAGTAGAGCCGATTCTGTCATCATTAGCCTCTGAATCACTTCTCAAACCTCAAGTCTTTCTGATTTTGCAAACTGTGAACAGTCAGCATGTACACACACACACACACACACACACACAGGAAGCAATCAGTCAGCAGATGGCCGAAACAGGTTGACTTTAGTTAGTTACAGAAGGTTCTGCAGATGTAGGATGTGCTGTTTACATTCTCTTAATAACGTTCATTTCTGTGAGTGTCACTGAAGTCAGACGACGGGTTCCGGTGTGGAATCACGCAGAACCACTCCGTCTTCGTCAAGTCCCTGGCACAGGGCCAGGGTTTGTAGTCAGAAAAGTCTTTCGACGTGTTTAAACAATACATGTCATTAAACCAGAACATAGAATAGTTGCCTGTGTGTCCTGAATTACATCTATACCTACAATCTTAGTTATAGATCCAGTCCCTTCTGTAAGAAGTACTGGAACAGCAAGGCCAGTTCTATTGTTTCTGCTATACACTGAAGACATTTGGGTTTGAGAATCTAGATGTGTTAACCAACTTGGCTCATCTAGTTTGAAACAACTCATTTTTACAAGTGATCAAAAAATATTGGAACATGCGGCTGACAGGTGTTTCTTGTTACCCAGGTGTTGCCCTGTTAGATTGGTTGTTTAAAGAATTACTAGCTCTGAATGTTTACTCTTGGTTCGAGCCCCAGGTTTCATCTGTGAAGACTGCGTTTGTTGTTAAAAAGGATAAACCGACATGAAGACCGGAGAGCTGTCTATGGGAGAAAAATGAGCTATATTGAAGATGAGAAAAGATGGAAAGCAATCCGAGGTTTTAATGCATAAGCATTAGGCATAGCCGATATATCAATTTGGAATGTCGTGAAAAAGAAAGACACCTCTGATGTACGAACAACCAGACGTGGAACGGGTCGGCTGAGGAAAACAACAGCAGCTGATAAAAGAAAATATTGCAAGAGCTGTGAAGAAAAACCCCCCCAAAACAGCAGATAGTGACATCAACAACAGCCTCCACAGGGCAGGGTGAAGGTCTCACAATCCACCTATCGAAGAAGGCTTCGAGACCTGAAATATAGACAAGTATTGAAATCCCATAAGATGCAGACCACTCATCAGCAGTAAGAATCAGAAAGTCAGATTGGAATTAACAAAGAAACACAGAGATGATCCTCAAAAGTTCTGGAAGCAAGATGAACCTCTACCAAAGTGATGGAAAGGCCAAAGTGTGGAGAAAGAAAGCATCTGCTCATGATCCAGAACATACAAGCTCATCTGTGAAACATGGTGGAGGTAGCGTCATGGCTCGGGAACTTCTGACTTCTGGAACTTTCTCACTGATCTTTATTGATGATGGAACTCATGATGGTAGCAGCAGAGTGAATTCAGAAGTTTACTAAAATAATCTGTCTTCCAATTTACAGAGAAATGCATCCAATCTAACTGGGAGGAACTTCATCATGCAGCAAGATAACGATCCAAAACACACTGCCACCTCAACACAGGACTTCATCAGGGGGACAGTGGAAGGTTCTAACCTCCTGAAGAGGAGACTGAAGGGAGAAACCCCCTCGAAACAAACAACAACCGAAAGAGGCTGCAGTAAAAACGTGGAAAAGCTTCACAGAAGAAGAAACAAACAGTTTGGTGTGAGTGAGTCTCAGATTTGATGCAGTTAATGCAAGCGAGGGACATGCAACCAAATAATTAGTGTTATTTACTTTAATTTTCTTCACCACTGATCTGTTCCTAAACTTTTGCTCATCTAGAAATTCGGTTGTCTGCCACCAAAGGTGTCGTGGTTTAAGTTGTTTAACACATCCAGATGTAAATATCGGGAAATGAACGCTGAGATTTCCGATCTATCATTTCATATTCATCTTTTAATCTCAAACCCAAATGTCTTCAATGTAAAGGGGGGAAAAAATAAAGAGTTGGTATTGACGTTCCAGTACTATTGGAGGGGACTGAATACTGAAGACTAAATATGCAAACACTAAAACGTGTCCTAACATGACCACACTCTTAGAAGGAAAAAAAAAAAAAAAGGTTAAATCTAGAACCGGTAAGATGTCTTTGCCTTGTTCCTCTTTCAGAAGAACGGAACAGAGTTGAGAAAGTGAAAAACCCTTTTATCTAAGAACATTGTTGTTATTTATGAGTGTGTTTACAGTGAACAATGGGTTGCCAGATATCCAAACTAGGGGTGGAGCCTCACAGCCCCAAGGTTCCTGGTTCCATCCTGAGCTCAGGCTACTGTTCCTCCCACCTCCCAAAAGCTCCTGTTAGGTTGATCAGCTATGAAAATATATAAATTGGCCCCGAGTGTGTGTAAGTGTGTGTGTGTGTGTGTGTATTCCCCTCTCATTTCCAGTGTTCCCGGGATAGGGATCCATCACCACCCTGAAGACGATAAAGAACTTACTGAAAGTGAGTGGGTGAGTGATTAGGAAACTTAAAAATAATAATAATAATAATAATCAAATAAATTTAAAAAACATTCCTTTTACTTCAATATTTCTTTCACTGAGATCCTAAAATACTCTTAAATTATCACGAGTCGTGGGTAAATGGGTGTAAATGGTCTTTTTTTTTTTTTTACAATTTAAAATGCATTTATTAAAGGGGGGGTATAACAACTGAAAGAGGATATGAAAGAGGGAGGAGACAGCTAAAATGGGAAAAGTAGGATGTACAAGCTCGAGAATAATTGGAGAACTGATATCGTCTCGATTTGTTTACACTATTCCAGCATATTCCTTTTCAACATCAGCAAGCACATATGGGTGTGATGACCAGGTGTTCATATACTTTTATATCGTCATATAGTGTATAAACAAACTGACTGAATTTAGACCACTGTGACCCTGACTCAGGCAGTTACTAAGGATGAATGAAGGAACGCGTCATGTTCATGTCTTCGTTTGTCTCTCGGGCTTCATATCTCACTCGCATAGCTCACTCGTCCCTGCCTGAAAGTGGAAAACCTCCTGCTCCTGCTTTAGTTTGATCCGACAGGATCCACACCTTCGGAATAATGTATTCGTATACAAAGGTCCACTATAACATTAAACCCACCTGCTGAATTCGCGTAGGTCCTCCTTGAGCCGCCGAAACGGCTCTGACCCGTCGAGGCACGGACTCCACAAGACCTCTGAAGGTGTGCTGTGGTATCTCACACCAAGACGTTTGCAGCAGATCCTTTAAAGTCCTGTAAGTTGCGAGGTGGGGCCTCCAAGGTTCGGACTTTGTTTGATCAGCACATCCCACAGATGCTCGATATCGGATTGAGATCTGGGGAATTTGAAGGCCGAGTCAAAACCTTGAACTCTGTCATGTTCCTCAAACAGTTCGTGAACAATTTTTCCTGAACATTACCATTAGGGAATGCCGCTGCCATGAAGGCGTCATGCAACAATGTTTATGTAGGTTTAGGTAGGTGGTACATGTCTAAGTAAAATCCACATGAATGCCAGGACCCAAGGTTTCCCAGCAGGACATTCCCCATCGTATAAATGGCTTAGAAATGGATTGGCAAACAATTTCTCTGAAGAAGCAAAATTAAAAATTAAAAAAAGACCGCATCTTGTTGATGCGCATCTTTGTCCTGTTGGGTGTGTAAGCCCAAAGTAATGTCAAAAACTCCAACGTGGAATAAAAATAGAATAAAATGCAAAAGAGTGGAGCATTACAAAGAGCTGAACTGAATAGAGCGAATGCAGAAGTTTATACAGAAATGGAAAAAAAAAAAGTCGTCGGAACTTTATCTGTCCTAAAAGACACACAAAAAAATTAAAAATTTAGTAAGTGACTGTTACTTGTGAGCATGAATCACACACTAGCGTTTTGGGATACGCCCTTCGTCTGACGTTATCTAGATGAGTGTATGACATACACACACACACACACACACACACACACACACACACACACACACACACACACAAAGATATATTGTTGAAGGAATATTTGTCATGCTAGATGTCAGACTTTGGAGTCCACCTGCGTCTCGCATCTCAATCAGCACGGTGCTAGTTAACAGAGGGAGAACGTTAGCATGGAGCTCAGGAGCGTGGATGATTGAGGAATGCAGCCGTCGCTTAGTCTGTTTTAGCGTTCTGTTTGAGGCCTGCATTAGTCTGAAAGTCTGAGGTAAAAGTCTGTCTTGGGAGTGAAGAGCGAATGTGAGACAGACAGGAACATTACACGGCATCTTTATAGAGAGTGCTTGAGATTCCAGCGAAAGGTTCAGGTTCCTGTTTCGCAGTTCCACTAGACTGCAAAAGAAACTTTAACACAAGTGACATGCACGGTGTGACCGGAATGACACGGCTACAGTTACACGTTCCACAAAGCGGAATGTTTGTACTTTGAATGTTCAGTTTCTGAAAAAAAGAGTCACAGAAACGTGAAATGTAAACATTCTTAAGGTTCCGAGGGGGGGTGTCAACTTCCTGAGTTCTTGAAAGGGTTCCTGCAGTGGATAGGTATCCGACGTTCTTGAGTTCCACAAAGGGTTCTGGCAGAGAAAGTTTCAGCTATGGAGGAAAGCCTTACGTTCCTGAAAGGGTTCCTATAGTGGAAACACTGCTGAAGTTTCTTAGAACGTGCCTGAGCTGGAAACACACCTCAAGTTCCCCGGTCTATGAAAGGGTTCCTGAAATGGAAACACACCAAGTTCCTGTATTAGAGATGTGTCCAAAAAAAACAGTAAAGTTTCTGCAATAGGAATTTGGTCAAAATTCCTGAAAATTCCTGAAAGGGTTGCTGTGGTGGAAGCATGCTTACAATTCCTAACAAGGTTCCTACAGTGGAAATGAACCTAGTGTTTCTCATCTTCTAGAAAATATACTACAGTGGAGTTCCTAAAAAGGTTCTTTGTTGGCAACATAACTGAAGATCCTGAGAAATCACCTAATGTTATGATGCACCTAGTGTTCCTCCTGGTGAAGAGTTATATCCTGGAAGAGTTCCTACAGTGGAAACCCAGCGAGAGTTCCTAAGATACTTAAAGATTTCCTCAGGATCCTAAAATGGTTCCTGTGGTGAAAATAAGTTTTCTGAGTTCCCTGAGAAATTTCCTGTAGACGAAAAACCATCTCATTTCCTCATGGGTTCCTTCAATGAAAATGTGTCTATTGTTCTTCCCAGAAAAAGGTTCTTCCAGTGGAGATCTCTACTGAAAAATTTCCTGACATCCTGATAAATTTCCTGCGTTGGAAAGTTCCAGTAAGGGTTCCTACAATGACAACATGCGCACTACGTTCCTGAGAAACCTCTTCTAGTGGAAATATGCTGAAGGTTCCTGAGAAATATACCACAATGGAAACCCACCTAAACTTCCAGAGTTCCTGAAAGATTCCTGTGAATTCACCCTCGCATGAGTAAGTTCCAGCTGCAGTTTGACTCTCCAACATCAATATCAATAACATTAAACTGAACTGCATGTTCAGCATCTGGTAATAATTTTTTTTTTATTATTATTATTTTTTTTTTTACTCAGCATCTGGGCAGTGCTGTATGAAACACTGGCCTGGATGTGATTATGTAAGTGAAACGTTTATGTGGCAGTCCAGAAGTTATTGTGAAAGACAAATTGAAAAGCTCATATTTTACAGAATCCTACATGATGTACCATTAACCAAACTCCTCTTCATATTAGTAATGGCAGGATGTGGGGGCAAAAACGGTAATCATGGTTTGAGTCATTAACAGGAAGAGGGCCTCCTCCTCTTTTCATTTATTGAAAGTCACTGACGCTAACAGAAAGTAAAAGTGATTTCCAAAATATATCATCCATCCATACATCTTCTATACCACTTATCCTTTTCAGCGTCGCGGGGAACCTGGAGTCTATCCCAGGGAGCATCGGGTACAAGGCGGGGTACACCCTGGACAGGGTGCCAATCACATATACACTCACACACCCATTCATACACTATGGACACTTCGGAAACGCCAATCAGACTACCATGCATGTGTTTGGACTGGGGGAGGAAACCAGAGTACCCGAAGGAAACCCCCGCAGCACGGGGAGAACATGCAAACTCCACATGCACAGAGCCATGGTGCAAAATGATTATATTGTTATAAATATAGTTGGTTACTAGTATGTCATCATGATAAAAAATGATGGTTTACGCCTTGGCCTAAAGTCCAGAATGCTTGTTTGTGTTTGGACGGGCCTCCTGTCAGTCATTCTATAGACACACCTCAATGCCCTTTCACTCCGCCCCCATCTCAGTCTGAAATCAGCAAGCGCAGCCAGATAATTGTTCTGTGAGGGAAAAATCACTCTGTGCTTTGAAAATAAAAAACTTTAATGATCTAAAAAGCAGTAACGCCAGAATAAACGCTTAGCTTTTCCAAATGGAGTCATTTACAGTAGTATGGGTGAAGGAGATGAAGCTGGATGGAGAATTCATTCATTTGATATGTAGACACAATATGGATAAAGCTTTGAATTGTTTGAATGGCCGGATTTTACATAAAGAATGCAAAGGCAGTCGCGAACATCTTCGCAAATCAGTGATAGAACTTGGCCTTCAAGCAGTAAAATGGCAGGACAGACTTTGCTAATGTTAACACTAGTTAGCATGCTAACTCTAGTTGAATCACCACAGGTCCTGGGGGCAGGCTAAAGGAGTAAAAAAATAAAATATTCAACTCCGCCTACTTAACTGGTAGAGATGTAATCTTGCCTAATGCTGCTTTAACACGTTCTTTGTGAAGAAAAAAATCTGTCGTGTACTTAGCATTTGGCAATGGGGAAACTGATCAAAATTATAACCTTAACTACAAAAAAAAGCAAATATTTTTCTGATAAGAGCTGTGTGGGCCTGTAGTGGTAGTGAGGATTTGGGATGCAGATGTGAAGGAAACGTTTATGGATGCAGCATCTCACACTTTTACTTGTGATCAGTGTGGCTGGTCACTGGGAACAGTGGTGATCAGTGATTGGTTGTTGGGAACAATGGTGATCAGAGATTGGTCATTAGGAACAATGATGATCAGGGATTGATTGTTGGGAACAATGGTGGTCAGAGATTGGTCTTTAGCAACAATGATGATCAGAGATTGGTCATTAGGAACAATGATGATCAGAGATTGGTCATTAGGAACAATGATGATCAGAGATTGGTCATTAGGAACAATGATGATCAGACATTGGTCATTAGGAACAATGATGATCAGAGATTGGTCATTAGGAACAGCGGTGCTCAGGGGTTGGTCATTAGGAACAATAGTGATCACCAATTGGATGTTGGAAAACAGTGGTAATCAGTGAGTGGTCATAAGGAGCAATGGTGATCAGGGATTGGTCATTAGGAACAATAGTGATCACCAATTGGATGTTGGAAAACAGTGGTAATCAGTGAGTGGTCATAAGGAGCAATGGTGATCAGGGATTGGTCATTAGGAACAATAGTGATCACTGATTGGATGTTGAAAAACAATGATAATCAGTGATTGGTCATTAGGAACAATGGTGATCAGGGATTCATTGTTTGGGTTAACAATGGTGATCAGTGATTGGTTGTAAACAGACTCTCTCGACTCATAAAACAGCAGCTGTGGTGTGAGCCGGAGAGCCGTATCGATTGCAGAACAGTCGCCAACGTCTGCTCAAAAATTAGCTAAATTTGACCTTTTTGAAAATAATTTTTTTTTAAATAAAGTCACTAAAGGGGTCTTAAAAGTTGACAAATCGAGCCAGAACTGATGGCGACACTGCTCACAACTTCCCAGTTATCATGTGCAGCCTGTTGACCTTTTACAAAAGAGAAGTGCTGTCTGTTTATAGACACTGTGCCTATTTAGTTCCTCCTGATAAGATCGAAAGTGTTCACACTGGTCCGCTCAGAAACGATGCTCATTTCATCTGTAAATGACTCATAGCATGTCGACAGAGGCTGTGCGCGCCAAAACCCTATCTGTCACCGGTATACAATCCAACAAGTACGCTGACATGGGCTTTTATTCTTCCATTATAACAAACCAGGACACACAAAGGAATCACATCAACGCACACACACACACACACACACACACAGCCATGCCTAACTGTATTTTTCATGCCTCATGTAACCGACACCTTGTCAGAAATAAAATACAGTAATGCATGATTTGTTCAGCAAGTTTACTCACACACACACTTCCTGAGAAATCACAAACAACCGGTTTAGATTACAGCACGAAACCCAGCGCCAGCTTCAGCGCTCGGGGCCTTTTGTTCCTCCTCGTTACTCTGCGACAAATGTTCCGCCTGTCAGAGATCGACGGATTGGAAGGATTCGTGAAGGACTCATTAAAACCTTATGGCACTGTGAACATGATGTGCTGCTGGAAAGTTGGAACCTGCTCCAGTGCTGAAGCTCGGGGAACCGGGAACGCAAGCTAGATTTCTATGATATTTTTTACTATGCGAGGAATTAAACACGTGGCGGAAAATAATCAGTGGCGAGGTGCTGTGATGAAGCCGAGTTACTCTTCAAGTTACAATTCATTCATTAATGAACAACAGGCCATACTTTTTTTATCCATTTATAATTACGTTTAAGGTTGTGGAACATCTGCGAAACAAGTTCCTGTTGCCTCATCAGCCTCTTTTTTTTCTCTCTCTCTCTCTTCCTCTTGAAGTTAATAATAAAAAAAAAAGATGTTGCTAATGTTACAGAGAATCCTTTGTATGCAATTCTCAGAAGTTCCAAAGAAGAGGTGACGCTTCATCTTCCATTTTAAGCGTTTGAGATGAAACGCTGTAGTATTACAAGCCGGACTACAAGGAATTTACTACGGAATCTGTTTCATTTCATAACGAAACCTGGCCAGAAACCGCTTACTTTCACCGAAAACAAACAACATGACTTCAGAAATCTGTTTCGGCTTTAAAAGGACAGGGAAACATTTTTTTTTTTTAATTCAGTTTCGATCCAGTGAAAAAGATTGAAACATAGCGCACAGAAGAGCGAACAGCCAATCAGATTGCAACCATCAAGATGCTGAAGCTCGTGGCCAGAAAGGTGTACCAAAGATCTCAGATCTCAGATGTTCCGTATCCCGTGCCAGGACTATAACGTTGTTCTGCATTTAAATATCAAAAACACAAACAGGGTTCCTCTCGTGAAGGATCCGAAGCACATTTTCTGGAAGATGTTCGGAGCTCCAGTTCTGACCTGACTGTACTGTGAGAATCCCAGTTATATGCCGTTCTCTTCTCTTACAAATTAGGCTGCGACAGAACATCACAGCAAAGAACTAGTTATGACTTTAGTTCTTGTATTCTGTATTTTTTTTCCTCACCAGATTCCCTCCCAGTTTTTAAAAGTTTGGCAACCCATCTCCTGATAAATACCTGGTCTTACTGTAATCACCAGAACAAGACAGAGAAATAAACAAAACCTTCTTAATATGTCGCATGTATCCTAAATCCACTCCTCACGCCGTAGATATATTTACCACTGCCCTATCGATGACCTCTGACCGTGTTGAGCCTCACTGTGGGTTTGGACCTGAGAAAAAACATCCCTGAAGTAATCTGGAACAAAAGTAACGTGTGATGAAATCTCCTATTGAGCCACTGCTAGCAGCGATGCTTCAGTGTTACTCACCACGCGCCTCCGCAGTAAGAAGCTTCGAGATTCACTTCATCTTTCACTATGAAGTCAGATTCTTTTATTTTTTCAGTTAAATTTATCGCCGGGTTCTTCCTCGAGAGCATAACGAGTCGTAGGTTTTCTACAGAGACGAGCTGTTGTTTGCGTCGGAGATTATTCGCATAAATATCCCCTTCTGATTCATCCGAGAGGTCACGTGAACACGTGAGCGTAATCAGACGTAAACGTTCCGGCTACCGATCTTCTGTATATAACACATTATACGTATATTTTATTTATTTAACCCCTTGTTTGATCAGATCCGTCGGATTCCTCCATTTCATTCAGATCATTAACGCATTACTGTTCCGCGTTCAAGAACATACACTGAGCATACAGTACAGGAGCTGGTGAAATTGACCAATCACAAACCTTTTCCTTCACGCAAAAATGCTTTTAATGACTTTCTTGACGTGCACACACGGGATTGTGTATACGTGGAGGTATCGTGGAGGAATTCAGATCACAGTGTTCAAGATCCTGAAGCTCGTGGCCAGAAAAGTGTACAAAAGATGTCGGATGTGCCCGGATCACAGGAGCACACTGTCGTAGCGAGGTCCTCTGTAGTTAGTTATCAAATATGGAAACCAGTGAATTCCTGATAATGTAGCTGTAGAATGTAGCCTACTATTAAGAAAATTGAATTTGAATGTTTAAAATCATATCTGTTGCTTTCGAGAACTGAAAAAGTTTTGCCTAATTGTGTTTTAAAGCTCTGCTACGATAGATTTACACGCATCCGAAATCAAAAAACACTTTAACGTGCTCGTCATTTAAACCGCAGCGTTACCTTGTTTCCCCCGGTGTCACAAACGACTCGTTAAATGATTCAGAGAGCATACTCTGCTCTGATCGGTCAGACGTCCCAAATCTGCCGTGATTAGTCTACCGCTGTCAGCGAGCAGCCGATGAAGACCAGAGGCGGGGATTTTTGTTACAAACCTACGTAGGTTTGTACAGGAAGTTAAGTCTGGAATCAGTAACGAGTCGATTCAGCCGTTCAGAATCGATTCCTTCTTTTGGGAGTCGATGACTCCGTTTGTCGTGCGCGTTGATTTTTGAAATTTTGCAGACTTTTTACATTCACAAACAGCTACGTATAGAACACGCTACATGAACGGGAACATTTGAAAAAGCATAAAAGGTGCACTTTAAAGCATATACAGTTACACGGTGTCGCAAAATTCTACATACATATGGGAAATGAACGCATTTTAGCAAAATGTCTTCCAAAATTTTTCATAATTAGTTTAAATATATATATATATATATCTATATACGAAGTTATTGATTAGCTAATAGTGAACTACGGCATTCATCTGTGCACTATTACTTACTCCTTGGTTAATCAGAGTTTCTAGTTAGGTAATAGTAGTAACCAGAGAGTTAATACTGCGTTATTCATTTCCCATTATCTGGTTATTCGGATCCGTGTTCTAAAGTGACTGTGGCATTCTGAGGCATTTTGAGGTGGCTCGACCTGTTCATGAAGATCTGGATTATCAGGATGAGGTGTGGATTAAACTTAGGTTGGGCCAGTTGTGGCTTTACTAACCGAACTGAACAGCAGAGTGTATGAAAGGAAAACACGGGCTACAGTACACGCGTCAACATAAACATTCACACAGCGAGAATTTCGAGAAGGCAGTCCATCGGCAGTGGCATTGAGACGGGCATTCCTGAGAGTCCTGCACTGCGTGAGAGTCCTGCACAAAATCACCAGCACTGCGTCGAATCCGGCCACATTCCCACCTCGTTTCAGCTCTTGGCTCCGGCCACAGGGATCGTCTTTCCTCTGAAAGAAAAAGAAGAGAAAAATTAATGGTACAAGTATAAATAAAGCAGAACGAAGAAGCAGCCATTCGCGTTTACTGCGAAACCACTCGCTCGGTGAGCAGAAGAAAAAAAAAAAAACCTGGGACATTTTCATAATCAAATGACCTCTTTATTTGACAGTTTAATCACTACGCCCGCGGTGATAAGCTTGGCACTACGGGGTATGTAAAGGATATTTTTAATTAACAAATCAGAATCGGCTCAGGCTATTTTTTTTTTAATATATATAAAGGGTGCCGTTTCTTTCAGACATTTCGCTCTGCATAACAACAGCAACTACCGAATTCCACCAATGTCAATACACAGGTGTTTTCCACATTAAAGAGTTTATTCTAATAACGTAACTGAACACAAAACCAAACAAAAGATCAGACCGGGTCAAAATAAGAACGGTTTACACCGTTCATCCTGTTCAAAAGTTTACACCCCCCTCCCCCGGCTCTTAAACTATCGCGTCGTCTTCTCGAGCGTCGGTGAGCGTGTGCACCTTTTGTAACAGTCGTGTACGAGTCCCTCGGTCGTCCTCGGTGTGAGAACACGGGTCTGGACGTCATATAGTCTCTGTTGGAAAGGAGTCGAACATGCAGAAGTAGAAGTTACACTTTTTTTTTTTTTTTTACTAAATTCCTACATTTTCTTTTTATTTCGCGATAACGTAATATCTTAACGTTCGCCGCCTCATCGTTTTTGTTCATCGTGATCATGAAGATTCGCATCTTCCTCTCTTTCTCTGCCGTGCTGTTTTAGGAAAACAATCAGCGACAGGGTGTTGCGGGGACGACGTCCCCGTGAAAGAGCTGTTGCTATAGAAACGGTAACGCATCAGAACGAGTGCGTTAATATTAGAAATAAACCTGTGATTTGCAGGTGCAGCCGCGCTACTCTCGGAGCTGCTGTTCTACAAAATACTAATCGACACCTTCGGGCCAATCAGAATCCAGAACCCGACAGCGCCGTGGCGTAAAGAGCATTAGGACAGAGGATTAAAGTAAAGACACGTAGAAAAGCTGTCGATCCGGTTCCTTTGACACACGGCCTCGGGCTTCAGCGACGCCCCAGACACACTCCTGTGCTCCCTGTGGCATCCGGCACACGCGCACACACACACACACACACACACGCACACACCCATCAAACTGTGAGTCACATACACACAGTCGGTAAGTGCAAGCCGTCACACATTCACACTATTACTTGACAAGTCGCTCGTGTTGGGTGTAGTTCTGGCCATGTAGCGATCGCTACTGATGTCTCTTGTAGGCGTAGCTTGTCTCGGGCGGGGTTTTGTTTTGTGTTTAAGTCGGATAAAAAATGCTGGTATCTAAAAAAGTACAACCAAAGCATTTTTGTTTAAAAATGTCTTTAAGGTTGATTTACACGCCGCATGCTCAGCTTGGCCCTAGCTTCATACTCAGATCAGATTAGCTAACTCTAGCTACGTACACTCACCGGAGGCACTAGCGCCCTCTGCTGCTTCCTTTTTTTTTCTTCTTCCTAACATCTCTGTGGACGCTTCACGAGAGGTTGTACTGAACGTGACAGGATCCAACGAACTCACGGTTAAACGTTTTGCTTTGTTTTTCCTCCCCGTTTCCCGAGTCATACAGCAAACAGGAAGTGACTGCAGGAAGGAATTCGATTTGTAACCGGGGAGCTGAATAAACGCTGTCATTGAGTTACTCGTGACGGAAATCGCAGCTCCGTGTCGCACTTTCGAAAGCGAACGATCGGCTGCTCGCTAGCGTAAACATGGGCTCAGGTGTCAGCGGTTCATGAACAGAAGCTGCGCAACGTCTCCGTCCGTGAGCCTTCAGGACTAAAAGCGGCCCACAAAGTCTGTAGGTAAAATACACACAAAGGCATGTTTTGTGTGTTTTTTTTTTGTTTTTTTTTGCCGGCTTTTGTTCGACGGTTCCACCTGTTTGAAAGCATTAATCACGACGGACGTCTTTACAAGACCAGGCACGAGCACGCACAGGTGAACCGCCATGAATCACGACGAGAGAGAGAGACGGCAGGACGGTTATGACAAGGAGACGAGAGATGAGGCACAGTACTGACTCACTCTGATTGGCTGCTTCGTGCATGTTTACTTAAACACAAAAAGTGTGTGTGTTTGTGGGCATGTTTTATATTTTACAAATGTCCTCATATGGATATCTAGATCTGACAGTGTTGACCTTGTGGGGACATTTAGCGGGTCCCCACGAGGAATTCTGTAGTTTTTATGCAATAATAATAATAATAATAATAATAATAATACTACAAGAGCCTAAATGTTTTCTTTTGAATACTAGGGGTAGGGTTAAGTAAGATTAAGGTGTAGCACAGCCATAATGGAAGGATAGAAAGACAAACGTGTGTGTGTGTGTGTGTGTGTGTGTGTGTGTGTGTGTGTGTGTGTGTGTGTGTGTGAAAATAAGTCTTAGTCATCTCAGGCTTATGATCAGAATCCCCTTACGCACAAAGACGCCTCTCTTACTCTACTATTAGCTCAGCTAAAGCCCACGGCGCAGCCTCTATAATGCTCTCTTTGTTACACTACAACTGTACCTCTGTCAGGTTTAAAAAGAAAACACACACACAAAAAAAGAAAAACAAACCAATCAGCACGAGCTTTTCTGTAAAAATGTCGAGTTTTTAAGCTCAACAACGTGACGATGGAGACGTCCCTCCTGAGGGCGTCGTTAATTATAACAAGATCTCAATGGAAGATCCAACGCAGGGCTTTCATGAACACACACACACACACACACACACACACACATACACACTCACACACACACACATACACACTCACACTAATTGTAGCCTGACACCATGACTCCAGAATGTCTCCAGAAATATTGGCACCTGTGAAATTTGACTACATGTCCCTTGGATCCAACAAAAAATATAATGGATTCTCGTAAAAGTTATTATTATTATTATTATTATTATTATTATTATTATTATTATTATTATTCACCCTGTCCAGGGTGTACCCCGCCTTGTGCCCGATGTTCCCTAGGATAGGCTCCAGGTTCCTGCGACCCTGAAGAAGGAATAAGCGGTAGAAGATGGATGGATGGATGGATTAATAATGCTCTTTTCTCTAAATGGCAAAATTATAAACACGTGGGCTTTGTATTAGATAATAATCTTCTTTTAATCTTCAGAGTACCTGGAGGAAACCCCCGAAGCACAAGGAGAACATGCAAACTCCACCATGCACGCTGGGACGGAGACGGGAATCAAACCCCTAACCCCCCGGGGCCGCGAGGCAGATGTACTAATCGCTGAGCCGCACAGCTGTAGGTAACATACGTATGTTTTTGTTTTGATTGCGTCAGAACCCCTCGTTGGCCGGTGGCAGGTTGATCTGATCGTCAATTAGAACATAATGGAGGATAAGAGCTGTTATTTTCTCAAAAGTTGCCTCTTGAGATGTTACGCGTCCAAAGGTCTTCTACAGGTGTCTCTGACGCTGCTAGACGTCACAGGAAGCGGGTCGGTGCCGGTGTTCTATCCATGGTAGGCTTCGTGTAACATTAATTGTGGGGCACCAAGCATTTCAGAACCAGTGTTTAAAGGAGAGAGATGGTACTTATTGTGTTAAAACGATGAACGTTTAGCTTCAAATGCTCATGAGCTGGCTGCAGTTCTTCCACGCAGGTTTCCGTTAAACCGGGAGAACGTGCCGCTTCCAGGTCCGGTCTGTTTACAATATTCCACGCTGACTCTTATCAGCGAGTGGCGCGGTGGGCGAGAGGCTCGTCGGTTCACACTTCCTCCCTCACGGCGCTCCTGCCACATCCGGAGAAAGTAAATCAGAGCTATTTTCCCTGCAGTGCAGCGTGGAGAGGCCTGCTCGCTCACTCACTTCCACAGAGGAAACATCTGGACACCACTGGCTAGCTCCGGTGTGAAAGTGAACGAGGGACGTGTATGAGTGTGAGTAAATCCAGGCTCGTTAATGTGTAAACAGCTTGTTAGCTGAAGATACAGTGGTGTCAGACCGCAGGCGTGGAGGGGGACGGTTCGGGGGCGGCGTTAAACGAGGTGAGATGCTAAAACTCGGACCAATCTGGAGGGCGTGAGCTTTTATTAATCGGAATAAGAGTGTGGGTCTTGGACTCTTGGTAACAAACAGTTACAGTAATCTCGCAGTGTCTAAGCGACTCGTATTATTAGGAGCTTCACATGGGGGAGGAGGGGCAGACAGGGCCAGGGGGGATCTTGTGGTGGCAGACAGGGCCAGGGGGGAACTTGTGGTGGCAGACAGGGACATGGGGGATCTTGTGGTGGCAGACAGGGCCAGGGGGGATCTTGTGGTGGCAGACAGGGCCAAGGGGGATCTTGTGGTGTCAGACAGGGCGGGGGGAACTTGTGGTGGCAGACAGGGCCAGGGGGGATCTTGTGGTGGCAGACAGGGCCAGGGGGATATTGTGGTGGCAGACAGGGCCAGGGGGGATCTTGTGGTGGCAGACAGGGCCAGGGGGGATCTTGTGGTGGCAGACAGGGACAGGGGTGATCTGGTGGTGGCAGACAGGGCCAGGGGGGATCTTGGGGTGGCAGACAGGGCCAGGGGGGATCTTGTGGTGGCAGACAGGGCCAAGGGGGATCTTGTGGTGGCAGACAGGGACAAGGGGGAACTTGTGGTGGCAGACAGGGCCAGGGGGGATCTTGTGGTGGCAGACAGGGCCAGGGGGGATCTTGGGGTGGCAGACAGGGCCAGGGGGGATCTTGGGGTGGCAGACAGGGCCAGGGGGGATCTTGGGGTGGCAGACAGGGCCAGGGGGGATCTTGGGGTGGCAGACAGGGCCAGGGGGGATCTTGGGGTGGCAGACAGGGCCAGGGGGGATCTTGGGGTGGCACACCACTACATGGATGACAAGTGTTCAAAATATAATGAACAAATGACTTGATTGATTCAGGAATAATGAAATCAATTCATCGTTTTGTTTTAAAATAAAGAAATAAAGAAAATGTGCAATAGAATCTTAGTGTAAAAACACCAGTTTTTGTCATTTTCACATGATATTATTAATATAAAATTCTCTCTTCCAGAATGATGTTTGTTGTTTTAATTCATTAATAAAAAAAATACAACTTGTTACGTGTTACAAAATACAACTATTTCTTAATTTACTTGTTTATTTGTTTGTTTGTGTATACTTTGAAAAATGATGTATTTTCAATTAATGCGCTTAAAAATAAAACTATTTGCTTGTTTTTCATTTGTTTTTTTATACTTATAAGATTGATGTAATACTGAATACCATGTTACAAAATAATACTTTTTTTCTTTTTTCATTCTTTCTTTCTTTTTTTCTCTTTCTTTTTTCTTTCTTTCTTCCATTTTTCTTTCTTTCTTTTTCTTTCTTTCTTTCTTTCTCTTTATTTCTTTCTGCTTCTTTCTTTGCTTTTAAGATGAACATATTATCGGAAAGTGTGTTGCAAAAATATTATTTTTTTATTTATTTTTAAGATCGATGTAATTCCATATAGTGAGTTTCAAAACTATTATTTGTTTGTTTGTTTGTTTGTTTATTCTTTAAAGATTTCCCAAAGGTGAGTTTCAAAACAAAACGATTATCGACATATTTGCTTGTTTAATTTATTCGTTTGCGTTTTCGAGCCTCCTCGTTCTCCATACACCTCTTCAAAAATGTAGGGTTGCTTAAAAGTAATGGCTGCTTGTGACAGCATTCGCGCAGTCATCCTAGCTCCGCCTCCTGTAATGGTGTGTCAGTGTACTGTATTATTATCATCTTCACACATACATATTACACACGTGAAAACGTGATGATGGCGGTGTAGCGTGTGAAGCAGTTCTCTGTTAGCTGAAGCGCCAGGGCCTCTCATTAGCTGAAGGTGTGCACGAGTGTGTGCTTGTTGTGGAATTCCCGCCCGTGCCGGTGGAGACGAGTGTATCGGGGCAGGTGGGTTCACTCAGAGACTGAGCTCGGGGTTCATCCTGCAGGAGGAATTGTTGTTCTGCACGCAGGTGACACCAGGCAGTGCGCTGAAGGATCACTCGAACTGAAAGGTCAGAGGTCACACCTGGTGATAGTTCTGATGTGTCTAAACAGGAGCACTGAATGCACACACACACACACACACACATTTATACACACATATTGATATTGATATGCTGAAGCACCTTCTGTAACGGGTGAATAAAGCAGCATCGTTGTCGGAGTCGGATTTCAGGAAGCTAGCTGAAGCTAGCTAAACATTCATAATGCGTTCGTATTTAAAGGGATAACGCGACATGTTTCATCTTAATCTCTATCCACTTTCTCTTCTGCGTTTGCGTGTCTTCCACGCAAAAACTGAAAAACCCTGACAACCTGTTTACGCTAACTCACAGTACACGCCTAAAGCAGGTGTTCGATCCTGTCGAGAAAATGTTCTACAAAAACGTTCTGCATCACGTTTCACTGGAGCGATGTTCGTAAACGAATCCCTCCAGAAAAAGACCTTTGTTCCGAAGGGAGCATTTTTACCAACGCTAATATCTTCGTACTTCATAGCGTCTTCCTTATAATCCAGATTTCCTGCGGATTCGGGGCGAGACGCGTCATGTGGCGTCGTCGTCGTCGATACACAAAACATACAAAAATATGCACATTTTTTAAATCAAGCATTTTAGGCCATCCTGTGGACTGATTATGAGGGACTTTGGAGCGAACGGGTTTTTTTTTTTTTTCCTCAGTTTAGGGAAATTCCTGTCAGGTCAGTAATCACACACACATTACAGACAGCGTGGATAGAGTTGAGGTCGAACGCTTTTGGAGTGCTCCTTTAAAGGTCGACGTGTTATTTTTATCTCGCACACTGAGAAGACGTCCAAAATCCGGATTTGCATCCAAACGGTGCATTATTTCCTCCCACTGGTTTTTGGGAGGTGTCGGGAGAATGTTTTCTTTCCTGTGTGAGTTGAGATCATGACCTGCTTTATCCTCTCCACCTGACGTCCGTCCACATCCCACTGAGATCATCCAGAAATGGACTTCCTCTGTTGAACCTCAGATCTCTTCTCGCACCCTCTTTGTATTTGCTCGTTTATTCCATCTCTATATGATATAAAGGCCATCAGTCTAACTTTGGTAGCAGCTACAGCTTGGAGTACCGAGGAAACTCCTTCGTCCCGGTCCATGCCTTCAAAGACCTCTCTGAATGAATGAAGGATGAATGAATCCCACATCATCTGAATTTGGTTTCATTCATCCTTCCTTTAGTCCTACTTCAATCTCCCTGAGAAGTGCTGAGAAGCACAGCATGATGCTGCCACCACCATGCTTTACCATAGGGATGGTATGAGCACCAGATGTAACCCTTGGATGTAACCCTTGGAGTTCAGCCATCATGATGGAGAGGTCACGCTCTCCTGGTCCGAGGCTTTTCTCCACCTTACATCTCCTCAAACACACCCAAAGATGGCATATTTCCCATGTCCCACGGTGTTACGTAGCGACAACGCCATAAACTCACCCCTGCCCCTGGATACATTCCGAGATAATCCACTCCTTCCACCAAACCACAAAGAAGGAGCGAGAGAGAGAACAAGCAGTATTCAGTCCTGCTGAGAACCTTGAGGAGAAGCCTGTGCAGGAGTGCGTGCAGAGCGCCGAGGGTTTAAATGAAAGCCCATATTCATGGAGCGTATGTAAAAATAATACTTGGAGATGATGCATAGTGGTTACAGAGTCC
This sequence comes from Ameiurus melas, assembly GCA_012411365.1. NCBI lineage: Eukaryota > Metazoa > Chordata > Actinopteri > Siluriformes > Ictaluridae > Ameiurus > Ameiurus melas. Next base: position 6,558,798 of record CM022774.1, read on the forward strand.
TCGCCCTTTTCCTCTTCTTCCTCACTTTACACAAAGGACTTCTGTATGGAGCTCGTGGGCCTGCTGGGAAATCTTTATTTCTCATCATGTGTGTATGTGTGTGTGTTAATAATAATAATAATAATAATAATAATAAGAGGAAGAAGAAGAATACGAATAAGAATGTAATTTCTATAGGCTTCACATGGAAAATGAATAAATACCAATGAAGGAGAACGGTAAAAAGAAAGACATAAACAGGAAATAAACAAATAAACAAAACAAAAAAAACACTCAAGATTACTACCAATATAGTTAGCCTAATGCTAGTTGCCTGCTTTATACGATATAATATTTAGTCTAACATGATGTCCCTAGAGAGGGAAGTCAGGTGATGTCACGCAAACCTGCGGAAAGTCGCAACGTAAACAAAGTCAGTAACCAGAAACACGATGGAAAGCAGAACAAAAGGCTTGGCACTAACGACACTGGGTGCTAGAACGAGACTCTGCAAAACAAGAGTGTGTGAAAGTCTGTGTTATTTATGGTGTGTGCGATTAGTGACAGGCGAGTGCAATCAGACGTAACGTAGCACAGGTGAATGACTCGTGTGATTGGTGTGCAGTGGTGCGTTACGGGAAATGAAGTTCATGACAAACGAACCTTAGCAAAGAAAGCGTGATCATCGTGCCGTGTTTCAGTTGCTGGCGGACCGTAGCTAATGTTTCCCGTCATGTTTGTAAGTTTAAACTAGAACGCAGTGAATCAGGACGAGCGTCACGTAATCGATTCAGAACCGTTTCGGCTTTAAAGCTCTGTCCTCGATGACCCCGTGATGCCTTTCATCCGAAACATGATCATTTCACATTTCAAAATGCTATAAAAGATACGAGTCTTTACCGCTGGCTATGCAAAAGGAGTACGAATAGATCAAAGGACTTCAAATGGCAAGGCATGATAACATTGGCTACATCGCCAAAATGGATGAAGGCGTAGCGTGAGAAAGGCATCCGCGAGCAGGACAGCTATGTTTAGTTTTTGTTCTTGTCCTTGTTGTTTGATACAAAATGAAAAAGTAAGAAGGACAACCGAGCTCACGGATGAACTGGGGTTTGGTAGCCTGATATGTCTAGTTTCGCAGTGAACAACCTGTGAGCAATCTGTGTCTAAAAACATTGTGGAGCAGCGATGTGGAACCGATGTGGATGACTCACCGGGTTGAAATGAGGTTAGAGAGTACTCCACGCTCCAGGAACAGCTAGCCAATAAAAATGTGGTCTCAATCAAATCAGAGACAGGCCGAGCTAATGTCAAATCTGCAGGTAAACTGCTCCAAACGCTACAGAGCCAACAGTGTAAAAAACTTTTGTATGAACCTGTAGTTTGAAACAGCCGAGTCTCCAGAGCTGATCTAAACTGAGCGGTTTAATAGTGTCAGAAATGCTACATAAACACATGAGAGTTTTCTTCTGAGCCTGTTATCAGACCCCTATCGAGCTAAACCACGGCTTACAGCTAAAAGACTACACGATTTATGGGAAAGTGACTTTCCCATTTAAAATATTCAAATTAGCACTAGTGTTGACCCTGAGGTTGCGTTCGGTACTCGGCGGTGTTTTATCATATTGTCTGTAGGCCTTCGGAAAAAAGCCTTGTTATTTACATTCAAGTCCTAACGAAACATGTTGACAGTCGAGTGGAAGCATTTCCTTTTAAACAGGAAGTCACGGTGATGGTGTGTTGAAGTTCTCTGATTGGTCATGTGGTTGGTACAGTATACTAGATGATCTCTGATTGGTCATGTGGATGGTACAGTATATTATCTGGTCTCTGATTGGTCAGGTGGCTGATATATTAGCTGTTCTGTGATTAGTCATGCGGTTGGTGTATTAGCTGTTCTGTGATTGGTGTATTAGCTGTTCTGTGATTGGTCATGTGATTGGTGTAATAGCTTTTCTGTGATTAGTCATGTGATTGGTGTAATAGCTGTTCTGTGATTGGTCATGTGATTGGTGTTATAGCTGTTCTGTGATTGGTCATGTGATTGGTGTAATAGCTTTTCTGTGATTGGTCATGTGATTTGTGTAATAGTTGTTCTGTGATGAGTCATGTGATTGGTGTAATAGTTGTTTTGTGATTAGTCATGTGATTGGTGTAATAGTTGTTCTGTGATTAGTCATGTGATTGGTGTAATGGTTGTTCTGTGATTAGTCATGTGATTGGTGTAATAGTTGTTCTGTGATTAGTCATGTGATTGGTCTAATAGCTGTTCTGTGATTGGTCATGTGATTGGTGTAATAGTTGTTTTGTGATTAGTCATGTGATTGTGTAATAGTTGTTCTGTGATTGGTCTGTGATTGGTGTAATGGTTGTTCTGTGATTAGTCATGTGATTGGTGTAATAGTTGTTCTGTATTAGGTGTTGTTTTTTATTAGTCTGTGATTGGTGTATAGTTGTTCTGTGATTGGTCATGTGATTGGTGTAATGGTTGTTCTGTGATTAGTCATGTGATTGGTGTAATAGTTGTTCTGTGATTAGTCATGTGATTGGTGTAATGGTTGTTCTGTGATTAGTCATGTGATTGGTGTAATAGTTGTTCTGTGATTGGTCATGTGATTGGTGTAATAGCTTTTCTGTGATTAGTCATGTGATTGGTGTAATAGTTGTTCTGTGATTGGTCATGTGATTGGTGTTTCTGTTCTGTGATTGGTCGTGATTGGTAATCTTTTCTGTGATTGGTCATGTGATTGGTGTTATAGCTTTTCTGTGATTGGTCATGTGATTGGTGTAATAGCCTGTTCTGTGATTGGTCATGTGATTGGTGTAATAGCTTTTCTGTGATTGGTCATGTGATTTGTGCAATAGTTGTTCTGTGATGAGTCATGTGATTGGTGTAATAGTTGTTCTGTGATTAGTCATGTGATTGGTGTAATAGCTGTTCTGTGATTGGTCATGTGATTGGTGTAATAGTTGTTTTGTGATTAGTCATGTGATTGGTGTAATAGTTGTTCTGTGATTGGTCATGTGATTGGTGTAATGGTTGTTCTGTGATTAGTCATGTGATTGGTGTAATAGTTGTTCTGTGATTAGTCATGTGATTGGTCTAATAGCTGTTCTGTGATTGGTCATGTGATTGGTGTAATAGTTGTTTTGTGATTAGTCATGTGATTGGTGTAATAGTTGTTCTGTGATTGGTCATGTGATTGGTGTAATGGTTGTTCTGTGATTAGTCATGTGATTGGTGTAATAGTTGTTCTGTGATTAGTCATGTGATTGGTGTAATGGTTGTTCTGTGATTAGTCATGTGATTGGTGTAATAGTTGTTCTGTGATTGGTCATGTGATTGGTGTAATGGTTGTTCTGTGATTAGTCATGTGATTGGTCTAATAGCTGTTCTGTGATTGGTCATGTGATTGGTGTAATAGCTGTGATTGATCATGTTGTTGTTATATATGGTTGAAAATAAAAACTTTTCCCATAAAAAAAGCAATGCCTTCCAAAGAATATATATATATATATACAAATATTTCTTGATTTTTTTGTATTTCTTTTACAAAACATTGCACTACAGTTTGAACTATATTCGAAAATATATTGCAATATATGATGTCATTGGTTATGATTATGAATATAACCACCTTAATATAGCGCATGTGAAGTGCACAATAACAAAACGGCCTATTTCAAATATGTTCATATTCTAAAATATCTGGCTTTATTATATAATGATTAAGTGATATATTTCCACTTTGGCCAATGAATTCATGAATAAACAAACAAATAAACCCAATGTCAGCAGCAGCCCTATTTACAATTCAGGTATATGTATAATATTATACATACCATGTGGTGACAGCAAAACAAAAACCAACACAGAAATAAACAACAACAACAACAAAAAAACTAGTCAGTGTGATGAGTGCTTTGATCCAGCCTTCCTAACTGTTTCCTGCTCCAATCCTGCTACACCATTACACCATTTCTGTGTAGAGTAATTCTTTTATCCCAGGTGGAAGAAGTTCAAGTCATTCCAGGCGAAGAAGGAAGGCAGTAATTAGGGGACGACTCTGTTGCATTCAGTGCTAGTAACAACATCATTCATCAAACCTTTACTTGCAGTCCTTCATCCATCACTCACACTGACACTTTGTTAAAAAACATGAAACCCTGGCAGTGTGGTGCTGACACAAACCGGGATTGTCGGCACAAAGAAGCGGCAACCAGACGCTTTCAGACGGACAAGATGATTGTCTTTCAGCCCATCTGTCTTCACGCTCAGGCTCCGCTCGGGAAACATTTCAACATCCAAAACAACCATCCATCCGTCCATCCGTCTGTGGTTTCCTTCTGAAGATAGCAGGGATGGGGGTGACACAAGGCTTCCTCGTTTTGTGATGGAAAAAAAAACAAAAAAAAAGCGAGCTGGCGCTCGTGCTGGAAACGAGACGGGTTCCAACACGTTCTGTTTGTGTTCACGGTGCTGAATGAAGCGACATGGAGTCTGCGTAATGTTTGCTTTTGGTTCTCTTGAACATTGGGTGTTTCTCAGGTTTTGTGTTCCTGTCTTTTTCCAGGAAAAAGAGCGGGCTCGGGTGATTGATTCGGGACTTCCTGTGACTTCAGGAGTGGCTGGTGTGAATGCGCTAGCACGGCTAAAACCCAGCTTTCAAAGATAAACAATACATCAGTATAAGAGATCATCAGAATGATTGAACTGAAAAAAAGAATCGAGGCACAATGCTGGGGCTGAGTTCTTTCTCGCCCCGGACTGTAGATTCATGTCTCCTATGGGTGACAGTTTACATTTATCAGACGCGCTTATCCGGAATGACTTACATTTATATATCTGAGCAGTTGAGGGTTAAGGGCCTTGCTCAAGGGCCCAACAGCGGCAGCTTAGTGATGCTGCGGTTTGAACTCACGACCTTCTGATCAGTCGCCCAATGTGTTAACCACTGAGCTACCACATTCCAGTCAGGAGATGACTAACACGCCCCCTAGATCTGATCTCCATTTGTGGAGATATATCCGTAACATGTCCTCAGCAGGAATTGAAGAAGAAGAAGAAGAAAAAAAAACAACAGCAGAGGTGAAATAGAGTCTCTAGTGTAATGAATGTGAACAAAGTGGATTATTTACTCACCACCCAATCTTTCCACTAAAATGAATTTGGAAACTAGCAGACTAATCACACGTCGTCCAATCAGAGTACAGATTACACAGCTGGACAGATGACAGAACCGCCAGTTTTAATGTATTGCGTTACAAACTTGAAGCAGTTTTTTTTTTTAATTATGAAGAAAAAAAAAAGATAAATGCAGCTGTCTGTGTGTGTGTGAGTGTGTGTGTGTGTGTGTGTGTTTCCCCACTCAATTCTTACCTATTACACCACTGATGAACCACTGATTGTGGAGTGGTTTGTGCTTCTTTTTTTTTTTGTGCCTAAAACGACTCAAATCGCACAAAATAGTTCTGCGCGGTCTTTCACGGTGATGTTTGCTGGTAAACGAGACCTTTGAACTATAGTCGTGTGACTCGAAGGGAGTCTTGGCTGAACGTGCGCTGCGATGACGTCGCATGACGCGTCTCGGCCCGAATCTGCGGAAAATCTGCGGCGATTTTGAAGAATTTTGCGGCGTTTCCTTGATTTCGCGTTCATCCCTGTGATCGCAAAATCGCAAAACGCCCTGGAGGGACCGGATGTCAGATTTTATGCTGCAATCCACTGTACTCAAAACTCGGAAAGTTCAGAGTCGATTTCCGATCTTTTGGAATTCCAATCGAAACAGGTTTGTGCAGTGCTCCGGCGCAGAAAAACATGGACGCTCGAAGAAAGGTCTCGGAATCTTATAAACACATAAAGACGACCAAAACGAATGATATCTGCGTGATTAGCGGTGAGAAACGAGGTATAAGACGTAACTTTGCTCATGAAATCGATCCGTCACGATGGTTTTACTGCACGACTGAAATCAACAGAATTACGTTATCCATCCATCCATCCATCTATCCATCCATCTTCTTCACCGATTATCCTTCAGGGTTGTGGCGAAGCTGGAGCCCCTCCCAGGAATTACATGATCTACAAATCTAACCTTACCGAGCTGTTAAAACACGAAAGCTACACATCAAGTAGAAAATGATGCGAAAGGAAATCTGTTCACTGTCTCCTTGACGTCGTGATGTCACGTGAGTTCGGGTCACAGAACTTGGACTAGGTGGATGTTGCCGGAGGTTCCGGCTGGGAATTCCGTGTCGGAGGTTGAGTCTTTCCGGGTTCCGAGTACAATGGATTGCAGCATTAGAACGGATAAATGGTAGGTGATAAGCAGGAACACCCCGCCCTGCCTGTTAGCACAGAGCTTTAAAACAACGCAACCCGACACATACACGATCCCGGGCCAGGAACCATATCAAGATATCTGCCAAAACCAGTACGCTAGCATGCGTTCTGTCCTAACATTATGACCCAATAACCGTCTCCTGGGAGCTGTGGGTTGCGTAAAGACGTATATTTTTTTAATCGGATCGAGCGACGGTTGCCAGATCCTCCTGTAACAAGCTCGGCTTTGTGTTTACGGCCTTGTTGTTGAATTATTCAGCAGGAAGCAGGTCAACAGCCCTGGTGTTATAGTCTCATTTGCCCTGAACAAAAACACCAGGCCAAGCTCACCGAGCAGCAGGAACGTGCGATGCAGCCGAGTGTGTTTATACGAGTGACCTTACGCAACCGTACGCACGAATCCGTTAACGCAACACCGCTCCTGAGGAACAAAAAATGTGGATAAGGACGGGGTGCCAGTTGGGAGATTGATTATTAAAGCACATGTATTGGCTATTACTCATTCACATTTGGTGTGTGTGTGTGTGTGTGTGTGTGTGTGTGTGTGTGTGTGTGGTGATATACTGCCCCACAACCGGCCAAGAGAATTACCTCAGCAATCAGAAACGCTGCTTGTTCCATTCACCCCATCTGGTTCACTTTAGTCCCAGCCTCGACATGAGCGCTTTCACCTCCACACACACACACACACACACACACACACACACACACACACACACACACACACACACACACACACACAACTTGCTGTGCACTTTATTCTTGATTTCTCGGTTCTAAAAGCTAAAGCCAGCTCATATAAACTCTTCAGTCAGTCCCCTGAACCTGTTTTGCTAAACCTTCACACCGTCATTCCTCCCTCGCCAAGACGTACCTCCTCATAGTGCTGCGCTACGTGATCCTGAACGGCAATAAACCAGGAATTTATGCCGATAATCCCCCCCCCACACACACACACACTCTCAACTCCAACCGTTTTTCCTCATACCGTGATTCAGTGGAGTTGGAACGCGTGGTCTTCCTGAAGACATTTTTAGCTCCCTGATCGAAAGAGCAGAGCGCGGAAACGGACGGCCATGACGGCAGGAGAAAAACAGAGAAATGAGCAAAAAAAAGAGTGAAATGAAAACAGGTTATGAGTAGAGGTGGTGCACATACTGAAATGAATACATATTCCGGTAAAAGCAGAAACGTATGGATGATGCTTGCTTTTAACCGCACTTAACGTGTACGCAAGATGGCTGCTGCACGTATCCTACAGGCTTCGGGAGAAACGTGCGCTACACTTGCGCACGGTGCAATACCGACAAAATAGGCAGGGGGCGCTGTAGTATGACGTCATGATGTGACGGAAAGTTTTGAAGAGATAGCAGAGTTACCGACATCTCTACGCCACACGATGTCCTCCACTGTCGCAACCTTCACTGTTGACATGCAAAATCAACCAAGGAAGACAACCAGGAACGTCTCTGCGCTAGCCCGCCCCCTTGTGGATATAGCTTTACTCTACTTTCCACGTACGCGGAGTGAAACAGATGTATATCCACTGCTTTAAAGTGTACAAACGTTTTTAGAAGGATTCATATTTTCAGATCACACGCTGATTTTAGGTCCTGGTGGTAAATTAAGGAAGGAAGGAAGGAACGTGGTGAAAATATTAGCGAAAATATTCGCGGAAAAGCCAGGACAATAGGCACAGTAAGTCATAGTGTAGCACCAAACAGGACACAGTTCTAGAGTGGACGTGTCCGATATAACAGGTAGTGCAAAAGATATATGCCAAGGAATAACAATAGAATTTAAAAACGGTATAAATATAAACAGAACATGCTATGAGTTAGCATTTAGCAGATTAGCTTATACCGAACATGGACATAGCAGTTATTGCGGTAGCAGCCACGTAAAGTTTATAATAGTAACAAGAAATGAAATACGATATGTTGCGTTCATTCCTGCGACCTGGAGGGACTGCCTAACAACATCTTTATTCCAAACCTCTGCAATGTTAGCTAGCAAGAGCCACACAGGCCGAATGCTAATCGCTAGTTGTGAATACTCGAACCGCCGGGATAAATACGAAGTGTACGCAGCAGCAGATAGACGATGAGTATCATGAGTATCAACGGCTCGTTCTCGTTAACGTCCACGGAATTAAAGTTGAGATTGGTTCGGAATTTCGATCTGAAGAGGAACAAAGCCGCCTTGTGACTTTGGGGGGAAAAAAAAACCATTACAGAAAGAAACGGAGAGAAGAGATTTGTCTTTCGAAGAGACGTAAAGTCACCGTACTGCAGAAATAGGAAGGGAGGAATATTAAGACGTATGTCGAGACCAAGACGGGGAGAAAGGGACGACGTTGACATGCACACGTGTGAAGACGGCTGACGTGGGCTGACGGGGTGAATTCCAGGCAGGATTAAACGGAAGAATCGGATTCTGCACCAGTCTGCTAAAACGTGTCTCTTGAAACGTGCGCTGCACACGTCAAACCTCCAGGAGCGTAGAAAAAAAACCCTCAAACCCCTTCCAAATCGCCTCACCTCTAACTCTCCCTCCCCTTTTTCCTAAAAAAGTGCCCCTCGTGCTCACTTCTCTACTCCACAAAGACGTCTTTGTTTCATTTATTTTTAAAAAAGAAAAAAAAATCAAATAATAATAATAAAAAAAAACACTGTGTCTCGGTTGGCGCTGTAAATCACTCCATCCAGATGGGACGCAGCTTCTGAGTGCGGTTAAGCCTTGGCCCTCTGGGCCGCTTAAAGAGGAGTCAGAGATCGAGAGCTCAGCCTGCTTCCTGGATTCGACTGTGCTAATAGAATAAAAATAAACTCCGCCCCTACAGCTAGGTACAAAAGGAAAAAAATCCACCCTTAACGAGCTGCACGATGAAGTTTTAGTTCTAAACTTTCACACTCGAAAACTTTCCCTAAATTACCCACAATGCTGTTCTACCTGCTGACAGTGGTGCAGTGGGATCCAGCCCTCGCTTCATCTTTAGATCAATCGAGCGATGCAGCGGCGCTTTAGTCCTTATTAGACCTCCTCATCTGTACACTCTGCTCAAACTTCCAAAGCTGCAACTCATGCATTGCTAACTAACCGAGCCGTAACTATAGTAACTGCACCGTATCGTCGCGTTGCATGCTGGGATTTTGTGTTCAGCATTTATATACTGTACTTATACTTATATACTGAAAAGCCACTGCCGCTCAGCTTGTTTTCTATAAAAACCTGGGTCCGCGAGAGATCTCCTTTAAATATAACCACGTCTTTCTACTTTTCCAGGATGTATTCCCGCTTCCAGTGTTCCTGGCATAGACTCCGGATCCACCGCCACCCTGAGCAGGATACGGCGTACTGCAACGTTTCGGACTCGCCTCCTGTGTCCAAATATATACATCAGGAAGCTTCTGCGTCAACTACGAAATAAAACGTCAGTATTTATTATAAACAATAAGTGAAAAGACACGAGAACTAAAATCAGTCCCGGTTCCTGAATCCATGAAAAAATAACAGTTCCTGCTGTGGGTTTAATACATCACAGAACGCTCAGGATGTCAAAGTACCTTCCCTGATAGAGCCTACTTCAAATGTGCACAC